>JBAMAX010004058.1:0-189475 GCA_037043745.1 Chymomyza amoena
TTTTTTTTTTTTCATGGATTCGCCATGAGGGATGATAATTTTCAAAAAATACAAGTGGCCCGTACCACTAAGTATGTACGATTCATGACGTCTTCTTACGCCATGCCTACGTACTAACCTCACCCCACACACAACTCTTCACCGCCACTCCCCGCGGAATCCACCGTCAAGTATTACTTCGCGGGGGGGGTTGCCTATTCTAGGCACTACAGCTCTCTTTTTTGCATCGTCTCAGTTCCTACTGGATGCCTTCGATAAGCCGGGTGTTTGGAGCCATCTCCTGTCTTCTACTGACCTTCGTTTGCAGCCGCCTGTGCTACACGGCGTTGTTTCTCGCAGCGCCTTAGGTCTCCTTGCACGGCAACGATGATGTGACACACCCTTTGCCATGCGTTTGTGTCTTGCTGCATGGACGCTACCAGCTCCTCTGGGGGTGGAAGTGCCCCTACTAGTGCTCTATACCTCGTACATTGGTACAGGACATGTTCTGCGTTTTCTTTTTCCTCGGGACATGCAGGACAGTAAGGAGTGTCTTCGTGCATAAACCTGTGCAGGTATTCTCTGTATCCTCCATGGCCTGAGAGAAACTGCGTGAGGTGGTAATTTGCTTGACCTCCGCTTCTTTTGATCCACTCCGCCAGGTTTGGAATGAGCCTATACGTCCACCTTCCTTTTAGGGACGTATTCCATCTGGCCTGCCAGGCAGCTATCGCTGCATCCCTTTGGCTCCCTCGGGTTTCCACCGTGGTGTTGGAGCCGCCCGCTGCCTTGCGGATGTCGTATATTGATGCCATTTCTTGTGCTAGGATATCCACTGGTATCATTTTGGCTAGCACTAAGGCGGCATCCTCCGAGATTGTCCGAAATCCTGATATTACTCGCAGAGCGCTCAGCCGGTAGGGGGCTGCCAGCTTCCTCCGGAGCTCCTGGGTATTCAGTGCCATCGCCCATACCGGGGCTGCATATAGCAATATAGATGCCACAACCCTTGCGAGGAGCAGCCGTCTACCCTCCTTGGGACCACCAATGTTTGGTAGCATTCGGGACAAAGCAGCCTGTCTGTTTGCTGCTTTGCTACTTGCGTATCCGATGTGCGGCCGGAAGCTAAGTCTGTTGTCCAACATGACTCCCAAATACCGTAAGTGTGGCTTGGATTGTACCAACACGTTGCCAACTCGTATGGTCATAAACTCCATTGTTTTCCTGCTTGAGATAAGCACTGCTTCGGTTTTATGTCCGGCAAGATCGAGGCCGGAGTTCTCTAGCCATTCTCCGATAGTCCTAATGGATTCGTTTGCCGCATCCTCCACCTCCTTGAGGTGTTTTGCCGTTACGACTAAAGCCAAGTCGTCCGCGAATCCAATAAGTTTGCATCCTTGAGGGAGGCTAAGTCGTAGCACCTCATTGTAGGCTATGTTCCACAGAAGGGGACCCAGAACTGACCCTTGTGGAACGCCGGCAGTGACTTTGAATTGCTTCATGCCTTCATCGGTATCGTACTCGAGCACTCTGTCCGACAGGTAGCTTGAGGTGATCCTCCGCAGATATCCTGGAATTTCAATACGTGCGAGTGCCCGATGAATTAGGCGCCATCGTACTGAATTGAATGCGTTGCGGACATCCAGCGTAATCACTCCGCAGTATTCTTTTTTGCCGCCCCTCCACCTTTTACCCTCTATGGCGATTGTTGCTGCGTCTACCACCGCCTTAATCGCGTCGACCGTGGATCGGGATTTCCGGAATCCATACTGCGATTCGGACAATGCATGCTTTGCTTCTACAGCATCTAGTATTCTACTGTATATAATGCGCTCGAATACCTTGCCTACGGAGTCCAGAAGGCAGATTGGCCTGAATCCGGAAGGATCGTCGATCGATTTGTCTCCTTTAGGAAGAAGGATGAGTCGCTGCGCCTTCCATGCCTTGGGAAATACTCCTTCCTGTAGGCACTGCGTATAAATATTCGCAAATGTCTGCGGCTTCATTAACATGGCCAGTTTGAGGGCTACATTGGGTATACCATCTGGCCCCGGGGTTTTTTTGTCCCCTATTCTGGAACGTGCTGCTGCCACTTCTTCCAGCGTCACTGGCTCTATTGTCTCCGCTCTGAGACATTCGCTTGCTACCTCCAGGAGGGGATGCCGGGGAAACAAGGCCTCCACTATTGTGCGGAGTATAGCTGGGCATGTGACACTTATTGCTGCTGGGCCTCTGATCTTTTTTGTTACTATTTTGTAGGCTGTACCCCACGGGTTCACGTCAGCTTCTTCGCAGATCTTTTTGAAGCTGCTGGCCTTACTGCTCCTTATGGCTACTTTGAGTTTTTGTTTTGCCATTCGAAACGATTCGAGCCTATCCTGGAAGTCCGGGCGGTTCCTGGCTCTCTGAGATCGCCTTCTGGCCCTTAAGCACATCCTTCGCAGCTGGCAAATTTCGTCCGTCCACCAGTAGCAGGGTGATCCTCGAGTTGACGGCTTTCTCCTCGGCATCGACGCGTCGCAGGCCACCTCCAAGCTGAGTGTTAACTGTTGTGTTTTCTGCTCAGCGGTGCCTTGATATCCTTCGACTGGTCCGAATGACTCTATAAACATTTCCCTGTCGAAGCGACTGTCTTTCCATTTAGGTCCAGATGTTTTTGGGCTCTGCTGCGGTTTCCTTGAACAAAATTGGAAGAGGATAGCCTGGTGGTCGCTAAATGTGAACTCTTCGCTCACTTTCCATTTTATATTTTTGGCCAACGAGTTGCTCAGCCAGGTAAGGTCGATGTATGATCCATACCCTGCCTTGCGAAACGTTTGTTTCTTGCCGTCGTTTGCTAGTGTTACTTCCAGTTGTGAAAGCGTTTCCAAGATGCAGTAACCTCTAGCGTTCGTCTCCCGACTGCCCCATTCAGCTGCCCACGCGTTGAAGTCCCCAGCTATGACCACTGGAGCTCTGGATCTCGCGTCTGCTACTATGTGGTCCAACATGTTCCTAAATTCGCTGATTGTCCAGCTAGGAGGAGCGTAACAGCTATAGTACGTAACGTCCTTAATCATCGCTCTGACAAACCCATCATGGCTTGAGTCAACTTTGCTTATCGAAGATGAGCGTGACCAAATAGCTGCTTTTTGGTTATTGCTGGCAACAAAACCATTTCCCTCCATTGATTTGTATAGCTCGCTTATCAGGACTACATCCGTCTTCTTTTCGCGCACTGTTTGCATTAGCAGAGACTGTGCGGCCTCGCAATGATTAAGGTTCAGCTGTAAGACCTTCACTTTTGTAACGAGAGTGCTCTTCTGAAGGCAGGACAGCTGCTACCACCGGCGATGTGCTTTGCATCTGCGCTTGTGTCCTTGCATAGCATGCACCACGGGTCCTTGTTGCAGTCTCTTGCAAGATGGTCCGTCATCCCGCAGCGCCGACACAGTTTCGACCGATCCGTTTCGCACTTGCATTGCCTTGCCTGGTGACCAAACTCGAGGCACCTAAAGCATCGCATGGGGGAGGGTGCTTTCTGCCTGAGCCTGGTGTTTACCCAGCCGACTCTTATTGACCCGATGTTCAGAGCCTTTTCCGCGCTTTTGACAGGCAGTCTTATGGTGGCAATCTGCGTCTCTCCGTAAGCTCTTCTTAGCTTTATATCTGAGACGGCTACATCTGTCAGTTGAGCCTGTTCTTTCAGTGCCTTGCAGACATCTTCAGCGGTCGCCAACTCCTCCAGGTCCTTGCATTCTATTGAGATGCGGTGCGAGAGTGAGCGTACTTCCGCCTTTTCTCCCAGTGCTTCTCCGACCAGTGCCTGGAAGGCGGCTGTCTCCTCTCCAGCCTTGCTTAGTTCTAGCAAGAGTTCGCCCTTCTGCGTTCTGCGAACTTTTGAGACAGCGTTACCCAATCCGCTCAGCTTCTCATGAGTCTTCACTTTCCTAAGTAGGTCAGCGTAGCTGACATCTCCTTTAGCCGCGATAAGGATAGCATCAGACCTTGCCTTATCCTTAACAGCTCGTTTAGGCTGTGCGATTTTTTTGGGCTGCTTGGTGGTATTTTTTGCACTTTTGCCTTTCTTGACCACTGTTGTCCAGGTTTCACTGATTCCAACGCTTGGCGTCACCTGTGAGGCTGAGTGAAGTGGGGTGGTCTCCGAGTTTCCTGCTGTTAAAGGAGGTCTCTGCAGTTTTTCGGCATTCGGTCCCTTTCCTCTTTTCTGTTGCGGCGTTTGCGCATTCGGCCCTTGTTTTCGTTTAGCTTCCGCCGCTACCTTAAAAATAGGTGACGTCTGCGAAGCCTGGTGAGAGCGTATCACCGCTTTAGCCTTTTGGTCGTGAAGGTGAATCGCGACCAGCTCGTAGAGTGCTCGGATGCTCTCTATCGAGTCGCGCATCGGTTGGTGGATGGATCGTCTTCCACCATCGAGCATTGCGACCAGTTTGGCTATCTCCTCCCCGAGCTCACATAAGGCCGGGCTGGTATTTTGCCTGCTCTGCTCCACCGGATGTTGCCGCACAGGCTTATCTTTGTCGCCTGGTATTTCGGCCGACGCGCCGCCGACGCCGGTTGGTGGAGACCTTCGCATCTTGCTGCTCCTTGAAAAGGCATTGCAGCTCAGCGCATCCTGTCCTTCTTCTCCTCCAATTTCTACATTTTGACCCGTTCGGGTCGGTGTTTCCTCCGGTTTTGAGGGGCAAGGGTCCCCTTTTTCGGTATTGTTCTTTTCTTTTATTATTATTATGTTACTCATTTTGATTCAATATGGGCCCCAACTCAAGTTCGTTATGGATATTCGTAGTGTGTAGTCACCTTTTTTGTGATCCCGTGGGTACCTTTCCAGGGAGTGAGGTCCACGCGAGGGTTGACCCCGGTCTTTATGGGAGCCGGGATTCAGAGCCAGATCGGTGTTAGTCAGGAGTAAACTCAACTGAGCCTGCACTACCAACTTAACGGTAACGGATATCCAGCGTTTCCTGAGGCCTGCCATGGTTTTAGTGGGGCGGAGGCAGGTGCAACATTACTCCAGCAGCCGTTTCAGCTCGATTTCACTCGGCTTACTAAGATGCTGAAATGCTGCAGCCTGTCAGCTCATTTCTTCATTTCAAATCCATTTTCCAGTATACCATACGTAACACCTTACTGGGCTCAGTGTTACGGGAAGCGTTGTTGCGTGGTGTGTTTTGTGCTTTTTCGTCATTAATTACCTTCCTTCAAAGGAAATCCCCCGTTGACCGTAGGTTTCCCTACAGAGTTTAACCGATGGGAGTTATACCGCTCTGTGTGTGTGTGTGTGTGTGTGTGTGTGTGTGTGTGTGCACAGACTGCATTGTTTTTTAGGTAAGGCGTTCAACAATGACGTAAGCAGCACATTAAGTGCCTGCAAAAGACATGCGACAAAGTGAGCAGCATCAGTTTGAAGTTTGTTGTTTTAAGGTAGTGGAGTTTGTGTTGCTATTGTTTTTTTTGTTGTTATTGTTGCAAGTCCAACGGACAACGTGCTCAAGTGTTGACAAGTAGAAATCTTAAGTGTGTGGATGGGGGTGTTCACAATTGAAGTGCAGCACAAAGTGTCAACGGTTGGGCTGTAATTTCTTTTTATATTGTACAATATGCAAAGCAAAATGGAACAACCCGCAATTACCTTTAAGCCGCTCATTTTGTGAGTATCTTAATGTACACTGAATGTGGGTGGGGTTGGGGGTGGAATGTGTGTGTATGTTTTATGAGTGATTCTGTCTTTTTTAATTAAGAACAGGCAACAACCTCTGATTAACTTCAACCAGAAGTCTGTGCATAGCACAAAATACTCTACTCCGTGTTGTCATTGAGTAGCTCATCCATCAATCAATATACTTATCAATCAATTTAGCCGCTGCTTATGAAACCATTAAATTTGTATTATGACAAATATGGCATATTATAATTATTTTGTTGCCTCTAATCGGCATGCTCTTCTAAAGTGTTAAGTAGTAGCCATATTGACTGTTTACTTTGCCAACTCTCTTATACGCTGCCAATTGGCTCTTAATTAATTTGACTTCAAGAAAAGCCATTGGCCTTTGTATATGCGTGTCATTTGAAAAGCCAATCATAAACAAAAGCATTCAACACACTCATAATAAAGTAAAATTTAATCAGTCTAATTAATAAGCAACATGGCCAAAAGTTGTAGTTTCCCTCCCATTGAGTGGCTACAAATAGACTGTCATTGTTAGCAACTTGATGAATAGCAGCGCTGATTGTTGCAACTAAGCCGAATTAGTTGTGCCCCTCACACGGAAGTATATACAATACACATGTAGTATATATATATGTACAAGTCTAAAAGTATATTTTAATTTATTTATTTATAATAAACACAAACAGAAACATGCAGCTTTGCGTGTATGTGCGTTGGCACGCAAAGCCAAGGATAAAGGACTCAGATAACAGAAAAGTTGGAAGCACGCTAATAGACTCGTTTAACTGCCTGGCCGGCTTGTGTTTTTCCTTGGCCAACTAACTGATTTATCTAAATTAATTGTAATTACGCTTATTTGTCACATTTCTTCCACTTCCCCAAGTCCGCTCTCCCAATCGGATACTTGTTACTGGCCATCGATTTTTTTAGTTTTATGTTCGGTTAGAGCGAATGCAAGTATCCACCCTCCATGTTTGCTTAAGTAAGTTGTCGGACTAACTTAACCAATCGAACATAGATTTCGATTTCCAGACTCTTTTCCCGTTCACTAGTCGTCATTAGCATCATCATCGGCAGAGATAGTTAGAAACTCCAAAAACCGGTATTTTATACAATTTTTTAAGTTATATTTAATTTTACCGGCTTAGAGTGTTCAGTAACTTTCTTCTCTATTTCACTGATACTGCTTGCATAGAAAAATGCATGGCTTTTGATTAAGGTACTTTTGAAGGAACAAAAATCTAAGTAAAAGCTTAAACACGCAATTTGTTTGTCTCTTAGAGTAAAATAAGTCTAAAAAGGTCGCTAGGATTGCAAGAGGCTTTCGCACAAAAGCGTAAGCAGCAGGAGTCCGATTCGTGGAAGCCCAGGTTGCACCAGCAACAAAGCTACGTAAATAGATAGCTTTAGTTTTTTCCTCTCGAACACCCCAAGAGCAACTACATATGATTGTGTTATTTAATGAGTTTCTTGTAAATTGTTAACTTCGTCCGTCGAGACGGAGCTCCACAATTGATTGATGGCCTACTGAGCCCATTTTAGCACCCATTTTAGTTGATTCCTTTTCAATTGCTCCAAAAGCTTCAGTTACATTACGCTTGGTGCGACCAAAGAAGTCAATATCTCCAGCGCATTCAATGTGTACATGAGTGCGATTAACCTTGGCTGACACCTCGCTTGTTTTTAAAGGTTTAGGATTAGTCATTTCCTTCCTTGACAGAGCTGGTGGATTTCTTCAACTTCATTCGATTGACCAGGTCGGAAACAGCACGGATAAGTTCCGATCGGTGGCATGCTGAATATCGTTTTGACCCTTTGATATGCTCGTGAGAGCCTTATAGGCTAATGTCACGGTAGTTAGTGCATTACCCTTCTTTTAGATGAAACAGATCAGACTGAGTTGATGCATGCAACTCATCGCCACCTTGAATATGTCATCGGCACCTGATGCTTTGTTGTTCTTAAGTCGCTTGATTCCGGCCGCGACATCGTTGTGGCTTGGTACCACTAATTCGATATCACCATCGCCGACTGGAGCTAGTGGATTATCTTCCCCTAAGTCAATGCTCGGGTCATCGCCGCCCATCATCGTCTCTGCAGGCCGTTTATCAAATCTTCTCTGATAAAAGTCTCGACCCTCATTCCTGATTCTACTACATTCAAGGTTCTCACACTCCCAGCTTTCGTGCTCTTTTTTCTTGCGTCTGAAAATCCGCTTCTCATCCCTTCTAATTTTTCTGTAAACATTAACAACAGCTCGGGTAGGTCCACCTTGCAGTGTTCTTTGATAAGCGGCATCTTTTGTAGCTGTTGCTTCTCGACACTCCTAGTTTTACCATATATCTTAATTTTGTAAAAAAAAAGTTGGCCTGTAAACTTAAAATATATATGGACATTTCCGTAGAATGAAATATTTGAGTTCAAATAAAAATATGCTATAATATGTATATATGCTAAAAAGTTATTAATTTAAAGCCTTAGTCATAAATATGCTTTAAAGATGGCTAAAAAGCTGGTTGATAAACCAAAAGTTCATCCTTTTGTCGAAATGATTCTTTTTAATGGGGAAAAAAATTATAGTTTCGCAAAAAAGTGATTACCAAAAAATTTTTAATGGGACATTTGAAAATTCTTACGCCTGTAGAGCTTTATGGTTTAATAACATGCAAATTTACATAAAAAGTTTTATACTAAAAAATTCGCCCAATTCGTAGAAATTCCCACTTTCATTTTTGTGTTTCTCTTTTTTCTGAATATAGAGCTATTATTTATTATTTATTTTATCTCTTTATTTTTTTTTGTTATCTCTTTTTAATGTAAATACTTCTACTTACTAAAACTTAGTGTCTGGCACTGGCCATAGATGTGAGTCTATGCATATCGTTCAAATAGTTTAGGATATGGTCAACTGACCTTGATTGTACTCTTTGAATAAAGCTTGTTAACCTTTTGAAAAGTACCTAGTGCAAATATTTTTACATATAGAAATAGGAAGTTCGTACAAGATTCTTATAATAGTCCAGTAAGCTCTTGCAAAAAAGTACATAGTGGCTTAATAATATCCTTGACACTATAAATAATCCAGTGCATAATGTAAACCGGAGAAATATCCTATTGCCAAAAAAGTGATTCAAGAAAAAAAACTTTGAATTGGAAAATACTCATACATGCCTTTAAAATTTAATGTAAGTTTGTGAGCTTTTAGTAACTATAAGTTTTAACCATGACTTGGTATTTGCGTGCCTTTGACTCCAACACATATATTATGTTATACATAAAGTATTTTTGCAAACACCGCTGGCATCGAATATCGTTTCGTGTCGGACTTCGAGTAATTAAATATGCGGGTATTATTTATTTGAAATCCTTGTAATTGCTGTTGTTATTGCTGTCGCTTAAGCCATTGCATGCCTGGCAAAAATACACAGTGAAGGCATGAAAATTTCATAGCATACTTTTTAGGGCCAATCTTGACCGTTGTGAAGTTTTTACATATTACGATTTAAAATGCAGCAGTGTTCATGCCTGTTAATAAAGGATTTGTAAATTTAGAGTGTTAAGTGTGCAATAAAGAAGCAAAATACTCAGAAACAACATTTATACATTACAAAATTGTGCTGTGGCATAAAGTTAACGAAATATGTAATACATGTATCTATTAATATATAAGGTTGTCAAAAAAGTCTTGCGGTATTTCCGCAAGCTTGCCTTTGCAAGCGCGTAGTTTTAGTTTTATTCGTCGCATCGGTTCACGCTAGAGATTTTTGGAAAGCTCTTTTCACGTGCTAACACGTGTTTGATTAATTGTTGTTTGCTTTTAGTCGTTCGTGAGTTATAGCGTCGCAAACATGGAGCAAAATAAAGAGAAAATACGGCATATTTTACAGTACTACTACGATAAAGGCAAAAATGCATCTCATGCTGCCAATAAAATTTGTGCAGTTTATGGATCCGATACAGTTTCCATTTCCACCGCACAACGATGGTTTCAACGTTTTCGTTCTGGTGCAGAGGTGATCGAAGATGCGCCACGGTCCGGAAGGCCTGTTGTCGAAAATTGCGATAAAATCGCTAAATTGATCGAAAGAGACCGGCATAGTAGCAGCCGTAGCATCGGCCAAGAGCTGGGCATGAGTCATCAAACCGTTATAAACCATTTGAAGAAGCTTGGATTGAAAAAGAAGCTCGATGTATGGGTGCCACACGACTTGACGCAAAAAAACATTTTTGACCGTATGGATGCATGCGAATCGCTTCTGAATCGCAACAAAATCGACCCGTTTTTGAAGCGGATGGTGACTGGCGATGAAAAGTGGGTCACTTACGACAACGTGAAGCGTAAACGGTCGCGGTCGAAAAGCGGGGAAGCTGCCCAGACGGTGGCCAAGCCTGGATTGACGGCCAGGAAGGTTCTTCTGTGTGTTTGGTGGGATTGGCAGGGAACCATCCACTATGAGCTGCTCCCCTATGGCCAAACGCTCAATTCGGACCTGTACTGCCAACAACTGGACCGCTTGAATGCAGCACTCATGCAGAAGAGGCCATCTTTGATCAACAGAGGCCGAATTGTCTTCCATCAGGACAACGCCAGGCCACACACATCTTTGGTGACGCGCCAGAAGCTCCGGGAGCTCGGATGGGAGGTTCTTTTGCATCCACCGTATAGTCCGGATCTCGCACCAAGTGATTACCACCTATTTCTGTCCATGACGAACGCGCTTGGTAATCGGAAGTTGTCACAAGAGAGTCCTGTGAAAATTGGCTTTCCGAGTTTTTTGACAATAGGGAAGCGAGCTTCTATAAGAGGGGCATTATGAAGTTGGCATCTCGTTGGGAACTCGTCATCGAACAAAACGGCGCATATTTGACTTAAATCGCATTATTATAACCAATTTTATGAACAATTGAAAATTCAATAAAAATACCGCAAGACTTTTTTGACAACCTTATATATTACAAATATACATGAGAATGAAAACGAGTAGCAAACTTAAGTGTCTGCTTGAATGGCACATATACCTTGGCACATAAACACACACGCAGATACTCTGTATGTGCTGAAAAGTGGCACTTGGACCAACACTAAGGCGGCACACAATACATACATATTACAATACAAGTGTACAATACATAAATCAACGAACATTTTTGCCACGCTCTACTGCCATAACAAATAAATGCATAAATTCAGAGTTCCAAGCATGGGCGGCAAGTGCGGGAGACGCGCGGTTGGTGGGTGGGTGTATCATGGTATGGGCCATATTCGTTCCAATCCATTTCGCGCGACAGTCAATGAGCTATGAAAATATGAAAAATAAGAATGACAAAATGCCATTTATTGTCGGGCAGATAGTTGATGAGAAGCAGGGGGGCGAAGGTAGAAACAGCGGATATCCAAGGCGTGGCAATGCTATATGTGCCAGTTTAATGTCAATTTCCGAATCGCTAAGCGTTACCAGGCAAGGAAAAGAAAACTAAATCAAAATTTATACGATAATCAAATAAATTCATCTGGTATTTGGAGTGTCTACTCTATATATATAACACAGAAGGTGTGGAAAAGGTGTGGAATGTACAAGTTGTTCATAGACTTTCATAGTGCTAATAAATATATATGCACACATGTTATACGAATTATGGACAAGTGTACGCACTGTTGACACTCAAGGCCCTCAAAGGTTGGTTCAACGACTTAATGTAGGCTCATTGTTCGCATAGCGCACCCAAATGCGGCCAATACTCAAACAATCGCACACACGCTCACACATACACGCTCTAACTCATATCCGTTTAAGGCAACAATAGCAACAACACGAACACATTATGCCAAGGGATAAGGTCTGAGTGTTGGGTGTTGACTATCGTTGTTGTTGTTGTTGTTGTTGTATCTGCATGCAAAAATGAAAAGAAGAAAAATCTGTTGAATATCAAATAACAATCACTTGGCAAGCTAAATATATCATTATGTTTAAGTAGGTAGGTAGGTAAGGGGATCTGGGCCCCGCGTCCTTTCCAACACTAAAAATCGACTCTGGCGTCATCGTCGAAGAGCTTAAAAAGTGCTGGATACAAGCTAAGCAGATACACACACTCGACTTATACATGAATATACTTATGTGTGTGTTAAAGCAGTCTGCTTCTCTTAGGAAGTGTAAGGCAGGCACCTAAATGTTTTCTTGTGTTATCCTTGTTGTTGTTGTTGTTTTTGCTGTCGCCGTTGTTTGGTCGTGTTTGGCTTTTCCCTTTTTATTTCTACTTCTTCTTTTCACTTTTTCGTTCTTGGCGCATTGGGATAACAGCACTTCCCTTTTATAATCCGAACAACATGCATGTTTGCTTAGCACCTTGTGAGCAAAAAAAAAAAAGGACGAAAAAAAGACAAAGTCAGGATTGGGGCGAATCTAAGCCATATCGTGTGTGTTGCTGTTGCTACGGGGTTTATAATAAATTTGAAAATTTACAAATCATCGTGCATATTTGATTTGCATACACAATTTTTCTCGCTTCTTCGTTCACAGACTGCCAATGGCCCCAAACACATGCATACGATGTGTGAGAACGTCTGCAATTGTGTGTGGATGTGAGCTCGTTTGTATCTCGTAGAATGGCACAAGAGATTCACAAATTGCTTTCATTGATTGGTAACAAAACGTACGCAGGAAAGGTAGACAAAAATTTAATACTTTGTATCGGTGTCTTTGAGAGTGGCTTTAAAGTGGCTTTATGCTGCAGGGTTTGTTTTTTTTGTTTTACTCTAAAAGCTAGCCCAAAAAGCGTCGTTCCTATGTTGACCCATTTTTCCAAGAGCTATCATCCAAGCTCTTAAAGCAAGGGCAGTTGTTGTCGCTAACATGCGTTGCATGTTGCAGACATCTACGTGAAATTATTACGCTGCAATGCATCATCGAAAGTAAACTGAGGCAAAAACCAAGCGGCACATTTCAAAATGTGTATCTGACAAGTTGAAGTGCTAAAAAAGCAACAGCTACAACAAGCCATAAATTCATAGAATGGAATGCATTGCATGGAAGCAGAAGACGAGGAGCAGGAAACGCAAAAATGTATTTAAAGAAGCGCGTTCAAAACATTAAGCGCTAAACAACTGAACAGAATAAAAAAAAGACAGCAAAATCAACAAAAGCAACAAGAGCGGGAAGAAATAGCATGCTACTAAAGTAATTGTTATCCTTGCTGGCTATGTGCAGGCACGTAGTGCAGAGGAGCGAAGACTAAGCGCCAGGACGAGCATACTCTACAAGGCTCTAACGCTACTTGAGTGGGACAAGTGCGGAGCTCAGAGCGAGCGGAGCGGAGCAAAGCTTTGCTACAATTGTACAGCAGCGGCAGGAAAAATGCCATAAGCAGCACTCAATGGCACGCATTTTCAAAGGTGGCAACGCTGCCTGCTTTAGTAAAAGTGGTAGGGAGAAGATGTATTTGGAGAGGCGTGCTTCTAAAACTGCAATCGCAGCTGGCAACGTCATATTCCGTAAATTTAAGCTAGGCCCCCGTACAGTGGGACAATTGATCAGTATAGCTATGTATTCTATTAATTTAAAATAACGCGTATAAGATCAGCAACGAAGACCTACTTACTTTGGCCGAAAGCAAGCCAATTCAACTTGAAATAAAAGATAGAAAATGGCGTTGGATCGGTCTCACCCTACGGAAAGATCAAAATAATATGACAAAAATGGCGCTGGAGTGGAATCCGCAAGGTTCTAGAAGAAGAGGAAGGCCTAAAATGACATGGAAAAGAACAGTGTGGAATGAGTCGCAACGATCGTGGCAACAACTGAAAACACTCGCTCGCAACCGAAATCGATGGATGGAGTTTGTTTCCGCCCTATGCTCTGTATAACAGCGACAACTACAGTTATATTGTTCTTGTCAAGGAAATAATAATAATAAGATGAAAGAATTGTGAGAACGTAAACGAATCAATTTAATATATGTTACAACAATAATATCTGCAGATGGCTCATATTACATAATTGGAATTGGAAGATCCAAACTATTGTGCTTAAGTTTAAATGGTTCGGCTCTATATCAAGGTACCTTAAAAATATCAACGAAACACTGATTCTGATTATAACGACCTTCTAAATTTTCGATACCATTTCTGTATTACGATTTCCCTTTTGCTTCAAAATAGACCTCAGTTTCGGCGATTAAGAAGTCTTAATCAGCTGTAAATTGAGGTCTGAGGACAGCAAAAAGCTGAAGCCGAGATATGAAGAATTGTGTGGATGCCGAAGTAGTTCGAAGCCCAGTTCATGCAATTTATCAATCGTTTTTATTGATTCGTGACACTGTGTTTTGGTACCCAATTTGCACAGAGTTTTTGCATACCCAAATATTAAGGAACTATATCTCGATCAATTTACTTTTACAATTTACCTACTTTTTGAAATCAGAAGCATTTTTGTTTCCCAAAACAATATGTTTTATTCCCACACGAACTTCCTTTTTATCCACTTCATCCAAATTAACAAAAGACTCTTTTACCAAAATTGCTCATAAACTAATAGCCCGACAGCTGCCAAATTTATACACTATAATTAAAGGATTAATTTCTAATGGCGCTCTCACATAAAAATTATGATTTTTAAAATGACAGATTGCTAGCTTTGGAGGATTTCTAAAAAACGATTCACAATGATGGCGTTGATGTTGTTGTTGTTTGCTTTTCTTTCGCACTTTTTTTTAACTTTTAAAAGATGTAACAACAAACACCAGGTTTGCGTGTTACTGGACTACCCCGAAATGTTTTCAAATAATCCCAAAAAACCAATCAAAAAACATTAGCCAGAGTATCCCAGAAATCTGACGTTGGCATAAATCAAAATTTGGTTTAGCGATTTGAGCTAAAATTTGTCCACTGTGCACTGCCTTAGCTGACTCTCTCTCACCGTTTCTTTGTCTGTCCATTTTCTTTCTGCTACTCTCTTTATTTAATTCGCTCATTGTGTTTGTCCTTGCGTGTTTTGCTATTTCTGTTTGTTTAATGCCGCCTAACAACGAGCCGAGCTTATATAATTTTAATATTTCTTTTTTTTTTCCCGTATTTTTATTTATTCGGCAGCGGTTTGTATTTATATCAAATCTTTTTGCCATTTGAAAGCATTTCCATTAAGTCACAGAGCTTTTGTTTGGGCACGCGTGTTTGTTTTTTATTTTCAAATTTAATTTGAATTCAATTTTGAAATAATGTAGCAACAATCTGGCAACACTCGCGGTATTTCACTTAATGGATGTAAACTGAAACTATGTAGCAGCACTGTTTATGCAGCAACAGCTTAAACACAGACACATACAATATAAATCAAATATGGCAGCAACAAAATGGCCTCACATATGTAGTAACCAAGAGATGAGTCGATGAGGAGTTATGCTGGTGGGTGGTGGGAGGTGGGAGGGGTCAAGCGAGAGACTCCAATGTAATTGAAATACAAAGCCAATTTATACACAAAATGCGATAAACGGCAAACAGCAGCGGCAGCTTCAAAAATAACAACAAAGTTGATGAAAACAACTGCGATGGCGATGGGGACGAATGGACAGTGGGACGGATGGCAACAATAGGAAGATGAAATAAAGCAGCAAAGTGGCAATCACGCCAATCACGCGTAATAAATCATTGCGTGAGAATGTGTTTGTGAGTATGATTGTGGGCATGGTTGTGGATGCTGAAGCGGGTGCAAGTGTGTCGACATGTTATATTTGCAGAATGCAGTCCATGGATGGGGGTGGGGGTTGAGGCATGGCCAACCAATTGGCTGGCCTTCGATCACGTGTTGACATCACGTGCAGCTGCGTTAGCGACTTGTGGCAGAGTGACGCACCAACACCAACATTGTTCTCTTATACCTATTTATTGTGAATGGACAAACGAAAGTTGTTACACAACAGACAGAAAAAGGAAGCCGTGTTTTTTTGAACACTGGTTGAAAGGGCGGGCGGGCTCATTGTGGTCGCACCTTTTGGCTGCAAAAAGCCAAAATTAAAAGCTTTGACTAACTTTTGACACTTTGCAGGTCGTCACCACATGACCTACTTCCTTGCCAACCCTTAGCAAGACACTCCTCTGCTATTAAAATGAAGCCGCCTCCCAGTAATGACAGTTAAGATGCCAATTCTTGGCAGGGAACTGGCGGGAATTATCTTGCAGAGACAGCGCATGTAATTTCCACCTGTAATTGGTGTAATTGAGTGCAAGTGCGAAGAAAAATATTTAACATGCCAGCAATTAGCATAAATTCTTGCAAAAAGCAAACTCTCGTACGCAATGGAATGATAATAAAAAGGGCAGGTGTTGCGATAGGACGATGTTTGGGCGTGGCAGGTGCAGAGATAAGCAAATAGCAGAGAGCGAATGTTGAATGTTAAATGGCATTTATAATTGTTTGTGTGCGTGACAAATGCAACGTGGGGCAGGCAATAGTACGCAAAATTAAAGTGTGTGCCACACTCGAAGGCATCCATCCAGGTGGCAATGACGGTGTAGTTTATGATAATGTCATCGCGATATTTTTTTTATATCGCATCACGTATACGTAACGTGTAATTTAGTTGGCATAGCAACTATTACACAACTTAAACTAATATTTTTTTATTAACACACTGTTCCTTTTTTAATGGTTTACATTTTTCCTTTATACATATATTTCCAGGAATTCAAGGCTTTCAAAGGTTCTCGGAACAGCCAAAGTATACCGAAGTAAATCCAGGTCAGGATGCGCTTTTAACATGCAAAGTAATCGATAAACGCGGCTCATGTTCATGGCAAAAGGATAACAAGGTAATTATTTAACCAACACAAATATTGGATTAACTTTATATGTGGACACATGTGGGGGCACTTGATGGACACTGCCACACGTGCGCCAACTGTTTATAAATGCGATATTTTCATTAAAGACATAATTCAGCTTTATGGCACTTGTTCGCTCTCAGATTTTTTCCTAAAACCCCAAACAAATACTTGCACACACTCACTGCTGGAACACACTCATTTGGCATTCAGGACGCGTCTTGTGGTTCAATTAAGTGTTGCCTTTGGCAGCCTGCCACATGCGAGTCCTGAGTGTTTGTTTCTTTACGAACACCGTTTGGCAAAAGTAATTTACGCTCTGTTTATGAGTGAACTTGCCTCCACCAAGCTAATAATGCGAGTCAATAGAAAGAATTGGCTTGAATATTTACCCTCTAGATAACATTTCATTGTCGCAGCAAAGAAACATTTATATGAGCCAGAAGGTAGGTTGGCAGTTCTCAGGCAGAGGAAATTTAATCGAATATGCGTAACAGTCACCAGACTGAGAAGCGACTGGCAAACATAACTTTGACTCTCAGTATCCGACTCCGTGCCAGTCGTAGTCACAGCCTTAAGCCAGAGCAATGCAATTAATGTCATGGTCGCAATTTGAAATTGCTTCCTTTATGGGAAAACAAGTTGTAGACATTTGCTTTTGCATATTTTTGTTCAACTTTACTCAACTTTTATTTTCAAGAAAATTGCAATGGCTTTGATTTTTTGGGGGGAGTATCAAATTTCAACTAATATATAAGCACATAAACGATATCAAGAAAGTTAAACTTAAAATTGCCTAAAATCAAATTTAATGCATATTTGTTTGTATCGATATGAAAATAAATGAGTGTATAAACAAACAAAAAATTTTATTAAAATCAAATTAGAATAAATACTTTCATTTGGGGTGTACCAAATTCTTTATTAGATAGTATCCATAGTACCGGTCGGTCCAAAAAAGTTGTAACATCATATTGTAACCAAATTCGGTAATGAAAGGTTGCCTAATGCGACCAAAATATATGGGCAAATTCGCCAGACAGGTGCCCTCAAAAAGTGCTTTCCAAGATACTGGGTGCGCTTCCTAAGAAATACAGGGCAGTCATTAGGTGTTGGATGTGAGAGAAATCGTTGTGCATAAGGCGCAGTGCCCCGTTATAGCTCCTGTCACCCTTCTATTTCTGCTCTTGTGGAATCGCAAGAAGGAAGGTTGCTTTGGTTTATATCTTGGCCAGAGTTCTCGGGAGATGCCATAGCCGGTCATGGTGTCCCATTGTTCGTGATCTCTGACTCTTGCTGTGCTTCTGGTTGCAATGCAATCCACTGGTGGCCCACTCTAGTTCTAGGCATCCGGTAATGCTCTGGTAGTCTACCCTTTGGACCCTCTGAAGGTTGTTTGGAAAGGATGTGGTGTTGCCCGCCTTCCACCAGACCGACGCTCCATTGGTAAGGATAAGTCTTACGACTGCTGTGTCAGTGAATTCTATACGATAACAACCGCCATTTCCCACAGAAATTCTTTTTGCAGTTGTAGTAACCAACCAGCGCTCTCTTCATTCTTTCCTCCGAGCTTGCCTTTCATGACAGTATAGAGTTCAAAATGACACCCAAGTAAGAACTTAGTGATTTTACTTCCAAGTGAACAGCACCAGTTGTATTGAAGGTTTACCACTAGGCTTTTGTACTGTAGATGGGCACCGTGACGTCAGTAACTCGCTGTCTTTGCCCGTTATCTTAAGCACCAATTCGACTGCGTACGCCGTCACCCTACTTTCTATTTCCTTAAAAGTAAAAAGGAGGTCGTTGAAGAGTAAGTTTGACCAGAGCTCATCTAGATCTTACATATCTTTATTTTTGTATAGTCCATTAAAAGGTCTTTAGTAGCTATACCCATTTTCCTAGAAGCACCTTTTCTGACGAGGCTGCAATTACCATGATCTGTATGAAGATTCTTGTAGACTAAAGCATTAAACTTTGATTGTTTATCACCTCACTTTGGACTGCTTCCCACTAACTTTATGTATATGAAAGTGCCAGAGCACTAGCATTGTAGATCCTTAAAAAGGATGCATTTAATACCAATTTATTTCATTATCAATTTTCGATTTGCTGTTTGAGAAGGATGTTGCTTTCTTTACTGCTTGTTGTTCATAGCAATTGTGCTTACTCTTTCGAAAACGCCATCCCATTGCAGCTTCACGCAAACCAAACCCAATGAGCTCCATTCCCTTCGATTCTCGGGTTGTTTAGGTAAGGGAGGCGCTTTTAGTCAATGCAATATGGTAGTTGCTTATGCAAATGCTATCAGTGTTCCTGGAGTCTATGGATAGGAGAGAGGGGTAGTGGCATGTGGCAACATGACAAAAATCACAAAAGCAGTTCCAACGTAGTTTTTCATATGCAGCACATTGGCTGGACTTGTTTTCTTTTCCTGAGCATTGCATACTTAAATGTTTACATACTTTGTGTCGCAGCTCTGAGGCAGCCTGCCACAGAGCAACTGCAGCAAGCATAACAACAAAATATATTTGCATGCATCATACACAGATACAGAGATAGACACTAACACACTCACACACGCTCACAGCATCTGCTGTTTGGCTTTCATTTGAAATTCTACTTATTTTTGCATATTTATCCCATATTTTGATTGTCCTTTTTTAAAATGGACTCTCCTCTGTCTCCACATGTCTATTATGTGGTTGTTGTTGTCGTATATTTTACGTGCAGCAACCATAAGTAGACAATTTTGATTCTCGGAACATCTTGCTAGTTGCATTTTAATTAAGGCTTAGGTGCATTCCAATTCTACAGTACGCTACACTGAAGGCTATTAAAGGCACATTCCACACATCGTAATCATCGTAATTCTGCAGTCAATCAGCTGATGACCTGTCTAGCTTTAGTACATAAGTACTATATGTATCGAATTTCAATATTGTATTTGCTGTTATGGCCGTTTAGCTTTTAGCTGATACAAGTCAGAAGTTCAGTACGTCAGGTTGTCCCGACTTTTAATAGCCCTGTAATTTTTTCTTTTACGTATTTTCTGTAATTCATCAGACATGCCTATAGCTTTTTTACAAAACGAAACATAATCGGTGTTCAGTTGAGTTTTTTGTATATTGTGGTACAATGTACCTTTTTTCCCCAAATATGTTCCAACCTAATATACTCGTTCTTTAATATAGGGTATACCAATGGCAAACATAACGCCAGCACCTACAAAATGAACACAAATCGATTTGTTTATATTTGTATAGTACACTTATAGGCACGGAGGAGATAGTTTTGGAATACATACATATATGTTTATGATAGTTCCATAGACAGGCAGAGCAGCCGGAGCAAAGTTATATAATTTGGATAAAGCATTTTTATGACAAACATAAACAACAACGACTGTTGGAAATATGAGAATGCATATATGGTACGTGTATTATATCGATATAAATATGAATTTCAATGTGGATTCTCTTTGGTTGGGTTTTTGTAAAGTTTAACAGCAGGTCATTGCTGCGGTTGGCACATCATAGCCAACAACATAGCATCTAGGTATAAACATATTTGGTTAGATCTAAAATGGTTTTTGCACGGACAACTTATATATTTCTCACACAAGGACTGGACAGCCGTTTAACCTGGGGTCACTATTATTACGTACAGCCAGACGATGCATTGTCTGAGATAACATTGAATTATTTTAAATTCAAAACAATTTTACGATATGAAAAACTGGCTGAACAAATACCATACCTTTCTTTGGGTGGCATATTGATTGTCTGGAATCCTTTGTCAGCTAATACATATTTACTAAAATATAGTATAATAAGCTTCAGGCTACTTAAATTGTTTTTTCTTCTTTAACTTTTGCTTTTTTAATGCTCAACAAGCCACTCGAATCCAATTTCGTTTGACATATATAACACATTGTCACTTTACCAAATAAAACTATTAAAGTTTCCAGTTAAATATTTGCATAGTTAGAAGGTGGACAGACGGCTATCTCCTAAAACAATTTATTTAATACTGCCATGAATATTCGAATTTATGATTGCATTTTAACATTTGGCTAGGTTAAGTCTGCAAATTGCTTTTACAAAATAAATCAAATTCTTTAGTTGCAATAAACTACATACGATGAATACATATTTACATAACGCCTTAGTTAGTAAGGACCAAATGCAATAAATGCTCTCCTGTCAATATTTACACTTACCTTGAATGAAAATTTAGAACAAACTGAATTGTTTACTCAAAAGAATATATTTCTTAACTTTAATATTCAAATTTATTAGGTAGACGTTCTTTTACTCGAACAAAATAACAAGCTACAAAATTTTTTTGTTATAAAATAAAAAGTTAATCTACTGGAATCTAAAATGCTGGATATACTATACATATACAAACCACTCCTGCTTTAATATATATCTAAAGCCAAAGGAAAATTAAAATTATTTGTTATACTGTTTTTCGTGGCAGAAGAATTTGTGCCCTCAAATGCAATCTACTTATAGTGAATTTCGCTTAGAGAAAAACTTAACTTCTTCTTTAGTATCTGGCAAAAGTGTCTGGGAAGGTAGGACTTAGCTTCCCAACTCTTAGGGACACCCACAATAGGGATAAGGATATAGAATAGGCAGCAAAAATAAGGAAATAGGAAAAGCGGAAAATGCGGGACCATGCTTAACGGGCGATTCGAAGTCACTACCTTTTGAATATTCTACTACACTGTCGCTAGGCTATTGAGGCCGCTAAGTGTCTGGGAAAAACACAACAAACCTGAACCGAAAAATTGCTGTGGCTCTGATCGGAACACTTTAGAACAAAAACACATTTGAGAAATAAATTAATATCAAGGAATCATTTAAAGTATTGTCTATTTTTAGCTAGAACTTTTTCCCATCTTTCTTGAATACCTAACGCATAATACATACGCTTTTGCATACCTTGACGGTAGAAGTGTTTGTTTTTGAGGCATTTTCGAACAACCAAAATTATATAATGCAAAAAGAAATTCAATAATATGTCTTTTTTTTGTTTTCTTAATTGAGTTTCGGGGAGTGTATTTGCTTTTGTATTCACATCAATATGTTCGTGAGATGGGAGGCTTTGCCTAAAAATACTATTTCACTATCTACATATGCCAGTAACATGATAAATTTTTCAGCAATTTCAAACTGTCTGCCACATCAAAAGTTTCAAGCAACGAAAGAATGTCTCCACTAATATCATTGTTACAGTGATTCATCGCAAAATGTCCTGAGTAAAGGATCAACCTGTTTATATTATGCCAAACGTAATTGCGATCAACAAGGAATAAGAAAAAAATAAATTATTCCCGTCCTTCAGACGCGTTTAAACGAATTGACTAATGGAACGGATTTCTTAGAATTGCCGACCACTGGTCTTTTCTTCTTTACAAGAACATAGAATTTATAAACATAACAAAACATATGCATAGCTTTTGTCCAAATGTAAACAATTTCTTATTCAAAATTGTTTGAAACAATGTTATATTGTAAATTGTTATCACCATTTTGCAATCCCAACCAATTTACTCAATTCCTGTTCACCAAATTAAGCGTTACAATTAATTTAACACATTAGACACAGACAGCCAGCCAAGTATTTCAACAATAAAATGACTAAACTGACGGCAGACGAACCTCAAAAGCCAAACAGAATTTCAACCCTTTGGCCTTGCCACCCGCAACTCGTCCAAACCCAATTAGAAGGCAGTGGAACTACTCTGCACAGTAGAGGAAATGATGCTGGCGAAGACAAAAAACGCCGGGCATAAATACTTAAATGCGAACGATGTTACTACGCTCAAAGATCACTAATTGTAATTTAATTTCCAATTAGCAAACAAACTAATACCAATTTAGAAACAGTAACAACAACAACAACAACAACAAAAACAAGGAGTTGGATGAGAATGACGGCTGGCCAGACGTTGAGAGTCCTTTGAATCCGGCAACTGGAATTAGAGTTAAATGACACGTAGTAGTTGAAAGGGTATAGGCGAAGGCAAAGGCGGCAGCCAGAGGGCTATGCCGCGTAGGGGTCACTTACAGTCAATAGAAGGCTATGCAACTGTATGTGTGTGTGTGGATGTGTGTGTTTGCAGCAAATCGTAGACAAAATTACACGGCTGACTACGTCACAAAGTTAAACATGCTAAACATGTCGAGCAGGAATGTTCTGTCTGTCAGTCAACTCTGTTCCATTGCTAGTCAAGTCCATTTTATGTCTTCACGCCCTCCCAGCTTTTTCATCATCATCAGCTATGTCCACAATCATGTCATTGTTTTAGCTAGTATCCCTCTCGACTAAATAATCATCTCTTACTCTTAACCCCAACAGCCCGTCGGCATCTATGCAAAGAAATACGAATGGGCTGCACGTCCGCTGAGCGGCAATGGCGGCGTCTTACATCAGGACCTACATCCGCCGCCCATGCAAATCGGTGGGGATTGTTCCCTCTGGATACGCGCGGCCACTCTCGACTTTGACGATGGTCTGTGGGAGTGCCAAGTGACAGCAAGTGATTTTACCACACAGGATGCGTTGACCAGTCAACCGGTGCGATTGGTTGTACGTGGTAAGTAAAACGAATCATGTTGCATGAATCATGCAATGCATAACATTAATGCAGCACAAAATGTGGAATGCTCTTCCGAGCTTCAAAAATTTAATAACGTTTCGTATTTTAATTCAAAAATGTTTTGTCCCTATGCAATTGGGCTAATATGAACAAAGCCACAAGCCCACACATCCACATTGTATGCGCTTTAATTAAAATGCATTGTATGCGGAGAGCAGGGTTCAGAAGAGCTCGGGCAGCAGTTGCTGACATTTATTGCCAACCGCAAGAACTACGACTAATCTGTGTCCATTTCGCATTCTCTCTCTCTCTCTCTCTCCCTCTCTCTCTCTCTCTGATAGTGGCGCCACAACGTCCCCGGCTGGAGTACGAAGGCGTACACGTGCCACCGGGACACAACATCACCGTAGATGCCGGCGCCGTGGCGACAGTCAAATGCGTCTCACATTATGGAAATCCTCCAGCCACACTCAAATGGTATTTGGGTAAGTAAAACAAAAACAACACAAGCAGTGCCACTGCTGCACTTGTTATCCTTAAATTGCAGTTGTCGTTGCGTACCGCAATGGACAAGGACGCACCGTTGTACTGTTAATTAGTTTCACTCAATTGGTTTAATTTTCATTTACGCTGCATTCGTTCAATTCCAGGCGACCAGGAAATCTCGCCCATACATCCACAAATGAATGTCACCGAACCGGATAATCCACGCACCTGGTCGGCCGCCTCCGTGGTACAGGTGTCGGCTATGCGAGAGCGTCATGGTGATATGCTGCGCTGTCTGGCGTTCCATGAATCCTACACGGCCAAATCGGTACCTGTCGAGGCGCGTCTGGATGTGAAATGTAAGAAATCCTGCCCACTAGAAGTGCCAACGATTTATTTGTAAAGATAAATTGCAGACAGCACAGTAACAATTAGATTAACAACAATTTACTGCAATTTCCTGTTTTGTTAAACAATTCAAGAGTTTTGCTCAAACACCTTACAACACTGTCTTCCAGTCAGAGTCGTCTGCTTTACAACTGCGACGACTTCCGTCGTTGTAGTCGATTTGTTCTTTTTGTTTTGCTGTTCTCCCTGAAACTATCATAGCTTCAACTTTTTATTTGTATTTGTGTGTTTTTTTTTTCCCAGACGCGCCAACCATTCGTCTAATTGGCTCACCGGAAATCGACTTGGAAGAGGATAAGGATGCGCTTGTACTGCGCTGTGTGGCCGATGCCAATCCACCGGCCAGCATCGTCTGGCGTCGTGCCGGACGCTCTGAGATAGCCAGCTTACAGGTAAGCCATAGCACTTACTGCTTACGGCTATCTACTATTTATATAGTGAATATAGTTGGAGCCAAAAATTGTACGACTCCTGTTTACCTGAAGTTTGTAATTGTATTAAGTTGCCTTCACTGTTCCTTTTTGCCAGGAAACGTTGCAGTTGCGTCCTGTCGGAAGACGCGATGCCGGCCTCTACACCTGCCAAGCGCAGAACTCGGTGGGCACCTCGGAGCAGCTGTCGGTGCAGTTGGATGTGAAATGTAAGTACATATTTATCTTGCTGGATGGTAGCCTTGCCAGGCAGCCAGCAAGAATAACAAGCCTTTTTGCTGGCTAATTTTCTTAGCTCATTGTAATTATTCTATTTCTATATTTGCAGATCCACCAAAAATTGTTTCAGCTGGACCAGATCGTCTTACAACAGCACCACTGTTCAGTCCTGCGGCCTTTGAGTGTGTGGCCGATGGTAATCCCATGCCCACATACAAGTGGGTGCAGAGGTAAGGCATAACTGCGGATAGCCACTGAGAGATGGCATGCCGAAAAATGTTCCATTACATACTTTTGGGCGCTTTGTCTATCGAAAGCCAGCCTGCAGCAATTTGGCGAGCCATTCGTTTGCATTCTATTTGCACTCTATGCTTTAAGTTTCCTGTTGCAGTGCCCGTTGCCTAGGCCTGATCCTTGGTCTGAGTGCTGGGCGGGCCATTGTTGTTCATTGTCCTGCGGCGTGTTGCTTGTGTTAAGCTGAGTGGCTTTTAGTAGAATGCCCCTTTGCGGCGCTAATTAAAAGCGTCTCATTCAATTACAAGCAGTGTGGTAGTGAGTAGTAGAAGTGAAGTTCATTGGCATAGCTTACGTGGCGTATACGTAATAAGTACAATTTTCGCAATCACTGACTTTAAACTTATATGGCAGCTATGTAGGACGCCTTAAAAGCATATTTTCTGTATTGATAATTATGGTCTCTTGGAACACTCTATTTCATTTACAATGCTCTTATCTAGCTTTTTACTTATGTATAAATAAATCTTCTAGTGACGTTGCCATGAGCGTTGATAAGACATTTTGCTGTTTTTATCAGAAATTAAATGCCAATTGTTGAAAATTTATTTTCAAGCTCATTCTCAGATACGGAACAATGCGTTGTCTGGCATATTTAATGGCGCGTGTCAAAAATGGCAATAAATCAATGGCTGCGTTGACAGGCGGCTCGGAGTTTTCTTTGCTTTAATCCGACATTGAACTTCTCCGGCATATGCAAATGTGTGACCACAAAAAAAGGCAACTATTTCATTTACTTTGCAAATGAACGCTGTCTCTTGCTCGAGAATATATTTCCTGTCTCTGGTTTATGGCAAAAGCAAGTCACTTTGATTTACGCATTTAAAGCCCACTTGGTGGACCTCGGCTTTGTTTTCCTTTCTTGTAAACTTTTCCTGTAAGTTCATTTGCAACTGTCCAGTCAGATTTGCATTTGAATGGCGTTTTTAAATTATTGCGTCGCTTAAAGTTTACTTAAGTTGAAAAAAGTTTAAATAAAATAAAAAAAGATTTGCCACAAGTCAAAGGGACTCGGCATATCGAACATGGCAAATACAGTAATAAGCCATGTGCAGGAGCATGTTGGAAAAAAAAAACAGCAAGAACATAAAAGGCATTTTTTCATAATAAAAATGTAACAAATATTTTTGCAGCCAGCGAAAGCTTTTGCATATAGGTCATAAGAGAGAAACAAAAATAACTCATACGCAATTTTTAATATTGCTGGGAACTCTCTGAAAAGAAACACCAGCAAACGGGTGCTGGCCAGCACAGTTAAAGACCACTGGCCATTGCATATTCCGGCCAACATTACAAAGTTCAAAAAGTGCTGCAAAAGAAAGCAGCCAAAAACAAAATATGCAAACGCGCAAAAGTATGCTATAAAAAATGGAAACTCTATCTCTGGCCAAACTCTATGCCAGTTGTGTACACTTAAAAATTTCTTAACACATTGCAGAATCTTACATGGCTCCAAATACGTGGAACGGGGCAATGACCCGCGTTTGGTCATTGATAATGTCACCTACGAGTATCAGGGTGAATATGAATGCCGTGCCACCAGCTATATCAATGGACAGGAACGTCTGGCCATATCCGAGCCAGTGTCATTGCAAGTTGTTGGTAAGTTGAAATTCCACCCTAAGTGGGCGGACTATGAACTATGCTTTATGTACATGTTGCTGTCCTCTAGCCAAAGCCTCAAAACCACAGCACCACAAAATATGACTGTGGCTTCACTGTCGCAAACGATGTCGACGCAAAAAAAAAATGAAAAATCCAACTGCTGATGTAGGCAAAACGAAAAAAAATATCGAAAATTAATATCGGACCATCCGACTTTGAGATACTCTTTATGTTTGCAAGTTATAATGTAACTATTAATGCTTCCATTAGTAATAAGTATGAGCAGAACACACTACAGGGGGTTCATTAAAAACAACGATTTCCAGCTTTAAAGCAAAGTTTTAAGACAGAATTATTTCTGACGCGATTTGAACTAAAAAACTTAAACATCGAGTGGGAAAAATAAAATAAGTTTTTAATATCTTGAAACTTTTGGCATTCCTTTTTTGTCCGGAACATAACTTTAGGTTCCATGTTACCAACATTCGCACAAACTAAATACACCCCTAACTTTAAGGCAAAGAGAAAGTAGAGCGTTTATAAAAGTTGTTGTACACTGAGTTACGCTGACAACAAATACAAATAAGGGAGCTACTGTTAATCGTTCTGTTAACCGCAGGAACAACAAAAAAATCTGTAACAACAACCACACAGAATGCCAACTGCAGCTGGAGCCACATGAAAATTAACAGTCATGTGGCACGGCTGACAATGCACAAGAAAAAAACATCTTCTAGATGGGAATTTAGAATATCACAGCAAACAGTTCGGAATAAAACAAAAACATATGCGTTTAAATATGTGAAAATTTAAATAATTTAAAATCAAATATTGGGTCGTTCACTAACTCGATTTTTTTATTGTGTAAAACATTTTATGAAATTATATATTCCCCATTTTGATCCAATACCTTTTGCCATCTTTCGGGCAAGACTCATAAAATTTGTAATCCCTGCAGGCAAAAAACTGGTCCATGTGGTTTTTCACGGCTGATTTGAGGTAAAGGTTTTCCCAGCCAAAATATTTTGCAGCTACCGGAACAAGTAATAGTCCGAAGGTGCTAAGTCTGGAGAATATGGTGGATGTGCTAGCACATCCCATTCAAGCTGTAAAAGCCTTTGGCGAGTAATCTAACTTGTATGAGGTATCGCATTATCCTGTTGGAACACTACACCTTTTCTATTGATCAATTCTGGCCTCTTCTTTTTGAGTGCATCACTCACTCAATTTGTCCAGCTGATCACAATACACTTCAGAGTTAATCGTGGTATTGTCGGGCAAAAGCTCAAAATAAACAATCCCTATGAAATCCCTCCAAATAGACAACATAACCTTTTGTGACTATCGGCCTTAGAAGTGGTTTAAGCTGGTTCATCCATTTCAGACCATAATCTCTTGCTCTATACATTCTTGTAAACAACTCACTTTTCGTCGCCAGTAATAATGCGCCTCAAAAATGGATCACTTCCTTGACGTTTGTTAAGCAAATCGCAGTCGTTAATACGATGAAGCAAATTTCTTTCTGCAAGAACATGAGAAACCCATATGTTATGCTTCGAAATTTATCCTAGACGTTTCATATGCTTGTGAACTGTCGCGATAGACAAATTTCATCTTTCAACCAACGATATTATTTTATCCACATCGGCTTCAAGAGGCCTTCCAGGACGAGGTGCAACCTCAAGATCGAAATAGCCGGAACGTAATTTTGCAAACCAATTTTGGCATTGGCGTTCGGTCAAAACATCTCCGTACACATCACATCACATAATTTTCGCCTTGCATGAACTGTATTTTAACCCTTTTGATAGTAAAACAGTAAAATATGCCGAAAATGTTGTTTTCCATCTTCCATCTTCGATAGGGCACCAAATAAAAACAATTCCAAAAAATTTAACAAAATTTTTACAAAACAGCCTTACTAACGGGTGCGCCATTTGAATGTGGTCGATGGAGATATTGAATAACTTGAACAATTCTCAATCGATTTTGAAAAACTATTTATTTTTATAAAATTAGAAGCTTTACAATTTTTTCCATTCAGTTGCCAAAAACAACGTCAATCAAATGACCTCCTTTATTGCGGATACAAAATTCAGCTCTTTTTCTGGCATTTTCCATGACATTTGCCAGCATCTCGGGTGATATCGCAGTGATTTCGGCTCGAATATTGTCCTTAAGCTCGTCTAAAGTCTTCGGTTTGTTGGCATACACTTTGCTTTTTAAAAATCCCTACAAAAAAAGTCCGGTGCCGTTAAATCGGGCGATCTCGGTGGCCAGTCAATATCCCCCCATTCGATACACACACGTCCTGGGAACTTTTGACGCAAGAAGTTCATCGTTGATTTCGCGGTGTGATATGTCGCGCCGTCTTGTTGGAACCAAAAGCCTTTAAGACCTTTTTCTCGCATTTCTGGTAAAACAGAGTGTGCCAACATCCATCGATACCGATCCCCATTGACAGTTTCCCCAACTCTGAAGAAGAACGGACCGATGATGGTTTTTGAGCAGACACCGGCCCAAACAGTCACTTTCTGATCATGCAGTGGAGTTTGATGGATAGTATGAGGATTTTCTTTCCCCCAAATGCGACAGTTTTGTTTATTTACAGTGCCAGATGGCATGAAATGGGCCTCATCAGTCATCAAAATTCGCTCCCAAAAATCGGGCTCCGATTCACTCACTCGAATAACGTTATTGGCGTAAGCCACGCGTCGCGGATTGTCTGTTTCCAATAATCTTTGGGTTAACTGCACTTTATATGGAAACATATCCAGATCATCTTTCAGAATCTGAGACCGGCGGCGGTACGAGACAGAAGGATTCTCTGCAACACTCTGTCTTTGAACAGCTTCAATATTTTCATTTGATCGTCGAGGACGTGGTTGATTTGAATGTGGACGGTCCGCTACAGACCCGTGATTCTCGAAATTTGAAGCTAAGCGACGAATAGTGTCACTTTTAGGCGCAGAACGACCGCGATACTTTTGACGATACGCACGCTGTGTTGCAACAACTGAACGATTACATTTAATGAACATTGTCACTATTTCCGCGCGTTCTTTGGGCGTGAATCGATTCTTGGTTAAAATTGTAATGCAATAACCTTTCCAAAATGTGTTCGACGACGTCAATCGGTTGAAATCTGTCAAAGTTATTCAATATTTCCATCGACCACATTCAAATGGCGCACCCTATATATCAGCTGTTTGAATATATAAGGTAAAGCGGTTAAGTGTGAAGTTGGCTGCGAAAAAATTCAATAAGATCAGTTGTTTCATCAAACGAAATTACTTAGTGAACGACCCAATATATAAGCTTTACTAAATTTCTCAATCGGATCGAATCTTTTTGTTTAAACACAGAAAAATCTAAGAAAATATAATTAGTGATGTTTGTGTTTCAATAATTAATGACTTAAACTCGGAATGATCGTAAAATGATTGCCTTCCAGCTTGTAACTTCAATAATTCTTACTCAATCTGTACATATTATATATCACTGTAGAACACATAAATTTTGTTGGCGAGATAACTGAAAAAAGTGCCCAAAAACATGTTTTTCAAAAATATCGGAAACGATGCTTAAGAAAAAAAGGTTCTCATAAAATACTTTTTTAACGAATGTTAATTTTTCGTATAAACTTGTTATTTGTCACTTAATTTAAATAAAAATTAAAATCAGAAGCCGATTTATTGAAATAAAACGAAAATAAAAAAATACGACAGTTTATCTAAATCAGTGAATTCCCGTGAATTAATATCTATAGCGTTTCGGGTTGATAAAATTGAAAATTAAAAATGAAAAACTACTGAAATAGGCATTCAGAAAAAAAACCGTTTTAAACTATACCGAAGTGCAGTAAAAATATTTTTAATGCGTTTCAACGCAGTTTTCCAACGTGCTGCGTTGCACAATCCGTAAGTTGCCACCAAACTAATTTCGTAACGTAACGTAACCCAAAACGCAACATAAAATCAAAATGAACTCGTGACCACAGCGAAAAAAAAAAAAGAAAAGTGACAGGAAAGCTGAAAGAGATAGAGGTGGACATAGTAATGGCGGCGGGGATGGTGAGCAAAGCGGGGCAAGTACCAACTGCCGGGGGCAACAACAACTGAAACTTTAAGCAAGCAAAAAAAATGTATTTAAATTTAGTGCTGAATACCACAGCACGTACATAATTTATGACCAACCAAGGACACGAGCAATTTAGCAGAGCCAACCTAAAATAAAAAAGAATAAAGAATATGTATGTATGTTGTGTTTATGTATATACGAGTGAGTATATGCAATGCAATGAGTAAAAAATGCATACTACTGTATGAGCATAGAGTATATACATATCTTTGTATCTATGTTATGTAAGGGGCAACAAACTAACACCGACAATGTTTCTGTACAACAATAGTAGTTCTGTGGACGAACTAGTTGCTCATTATTATACACATGGTACATTTATATATATGTATATATATATATATATATATACAACATTTACAACAACAACTAGAAGAACAACTATAAATGGACAGTGTATACAATGTTGGCATTATATGAATTTGCCGCTTAGCTGACCGGCAAAATGGCAGAGCGGCACAAGTTAAAGTTGTTGACCAACTCTCGTGTTTTAGCCCTATGGCAGTTAAATGGACAAAACAAAAAGCGGAAAGGGAGCCCCGGTAAAAGTGTTTTGAAATTTTTTTGATTGTATTGCTCGGTGGTTATGGAAGTGAGCTCAATTACTGTGTATAAACTGGAAAGACAACACGACGTATAAGTAATAATCTTTTACGTTTGTTATGTTAGGTTGCAGTCTAAGACATCATCAGCTAGTTAGCACATCTATTTTTTAAAGGTTAGCTTAAAAAATAGAACCCTTAACAACAAGGGAACCTCCTTTTGGAATGCACTTGCAATAATATTCGGTCATTTGTGCCTGGACTTGGACTTGAAGGGACAACAATTTTTTCCTTTGCAATTTGACCACTGACTTGTTGACTAACACATGCTCCTTAGACTTTTAACGTGTCCATTTCTCGAAAGGAATTTCAAGCTGCAATTGTTGGTTTGGTTCACTGGGATAGCAATCAATGTGGCCAATTGCGGAACCCATCTAAAACCTATTTTTCTTCTATGATATAATAATAAATAAAGCGCTTTTCGCCTGCACATATATTTAGCTTTCCAATATTTATTAATTAATATCAAAGATAAAATTTGCATAAAATATTGATTTCATTTTTTTCTATTTAAATCTTCAAAACTTAATACTTTCTCGCTTTTCTTTACAGGTGCTCCCCAAGTGCTCCGTCTACATCCATCCATGCACACAGTATCAGTGAAACGTGGCGAACCGGCCAGCCTTACAATGGTCGTGTGCGCCGATCCACGTCCACTACGCGTGGCCTGGGAATGGGGCTCTTTGCGCCTAGAGGCTGGCTCTTCCATAGGTGCGTATACGAAACATGCCCAGGCAAATTTCATGCGCTCCATTGGCTCACTAATGAAAATGCAATTACGTGCTTATGTAGTTTGTTTCTTTTTTATTTGTCCCCTTGTTTCTTCTTTTCTATAAGCCTAACTCAATTAGTTATGTTTTTGGCTCTATATGGCCACCCAATGGGTCTGTGTGTCAAACACACGGCTTGCGTCGTCGGCGTCGTCGTCCTCCTGGCGCCCATGCCGAGCATCGACTCGCTTGAGTGCTCATTAACAAACCTTTTCCGCAAATTTGACATTGAACAAACGTTGAGAACGATACGTGCGGCCAGTTTGGCCACCAAGCCACCAATGTCTGGTACGTGCCACCGGATTCCGTACCGACCGACGGGCAACCAGATAGCATGCCACACAAATCAAGATAAATTACATGGCAGCTGCAGCCGCAACAAATGAAGAGGACGAAACTAGCGACCAAATCAAACGAAAGCTGACGTCATGTACGTCTGCAAGGCAGGCAACAGGGTGCAGCCAATGACAATGCTTAACAGACTTGTCACGCTTGTTAGCCGCCGGTAATCCTGTCTCCCATTGACAGCCGGAAGAGCACCATCAGGCGGACCAGAAGATTGCCATGTGTAGCTCATTTTTCACTTTAAAGTGCATTGCATTTGGGCTGCATAGTTATTTTTCTTACGAGATCATCCGAACGATGTGCAATGATTTTGATATGCATGGTTATATATTAAAGGTTTCTAAAATATATTCGTAAGAAGCAAAAAGAGGCCATAAGAAATAGGGGTTTCGGTGCTGAAGTTTGTTTATTGAAGTCAATATCTGCTTTTCTTCTTCGAAATTCGACAAAGCCCAATACATGATAGCACATGACTCGATGATATTTGCTAAAGTACTTTGTCTTGGCTCTGATTATCGCTGCTATTTCAAAGTTGTAAAAGATTTAGATGTCACAGAATACATTCCATAAAAATGGAAACAGCATTCAACACTTTCAATGGTATATCTGATTCGAACAATCTCATATATTAAGCTGTGATGAGGAAAAGTCTATGGAACAATGGATCAAACTGGTCGCGGAGCATATAAGCCAATGCCTAACCCACAAAGAAATACCATTACCAAAGTGCTGGGTCGCCTATCAAATATATAAGACCTAGATTGTTTTATTTAATTCATAAAATTTGGCAAGACGAGCGTCTAAACAAGCTCTGGTAACGACACGTTCAACACCCTTCCACTGTTAATCCATTCTTTTATATAGCTTATTTACTAGGGGCCACAATACACCATAAGATCTCCGGGTGGCCTCGTCCTGAGCCGAGCAGCCTATCTTGCCAATATTTATATATTTTTATAAAAATGAGACCTGCCCATGATCATACATCTTCCAAATCTCCCAATCGATTTGCTTTGTTTATATTACACTACTCAACGTATGGATTTCAATCTATACACCAAGTCGACCTTCGGTTACCTCTTCGATTGTATCACATTTTTATTTACTTATCTCCTATTGAAAAATATTTAATTAAAGAATCAATTTCTTTTTGACTTCACAGAACGCTTTCGAGCAGACGAAGTGCTGCAGGATGCACGCGAAGATTGCTATTTATCCACGCTGCATATACTCCACAGTGATGAGCATGATTCGCGTCCATATTACTTGGTTGTTGAGAATGAACGGGGTACCGATCGACATGCCATACATTTGATTGTGGAGGGTACGTTTACAGGTGCAGAATGTTTTTCTTTATTATTTTTCACTTACTCCTAAGTTTACTGGCCTAGCATACTTTAAGGACTAAGCATCAAACCAAAAAGAAAAAAAAATACACTTGTTTTCATTTGTCATTGATTTTGAAAATTATCCTGGAGACGACGACACTGCACATTCATAACAAACACACACTTTTACATTGTAAATATTTATGCATTGCATGTAAATAGCTCATTAAATATTTTACACTATATACATACTTACATATGCACAACCATACAGCTACACATACTTTCGTAATACATATGTACACAGTTATAACTGTGCATATTTAAAATGGCACATTTACTCACTTATTTACTTAAATATCAATCATTTTAATTAAAATCAGCAATATATATAAAAATGAAATTCCTTTTATGCTTGCATAACACAACAACAACAACAACGATGATGATGATGATGATGATAATGATGATAAATATTCTGACGTTGATCCATGCACAACCACAATCCACTTGCATCATTCACTCACGTGGTCTGGTCCTGGCACGTTAAATGCGCAGAACCTTTGGAGATGAGCTATTTACTTGGAGTCGCTGGCGGCTGCTTGGCAGCCATTTTGTTGCTCATATGCCTCTGCATATATGCTATAAGGAGTAAGAAGTGTTGCTTTAAGGGTAAGTCCATGGCATTTTCACTTTTAACTAAGCTATTGGTTGCAATTAATCTTACGCTGGCCTGTTTTAACCCTTGAAACCTTGTTGACCATTGGCCCTTGCCCGTCATGGTTCATTGTCCAGCGTTTAAGGCTGAGGTTGGATGAAATTTGCATAATTTTCTACACGGAAGATGCTCATTAAAAAAAATTAAGCTGCCACAACAATAACAATAACGGTAAACAGCAAACAGTAAACAATTAAGAACTCAAACAACGCCGCATATTAATTACATGCACCACAAAGGACCAGCCCAGCCCAGCCCAACCCCTGCCCCTGTACCCCGACTTTTCCACTTTGGGCTGCCCCAAACTAAGGCGAGCTACAATTAAAGCATTTCTTTATTATTTTTGACACTGATGTTGAGGAACTTTGTGGCCATATTGTTGTTGTTGTTGTTGTCACACTAATTGCAAAAACACAAAAACTTGCCGCGAAAAAGCATAAAAAACTCAAACACAAAGCAGCAAAGCGGCGAGCGGCGAGCGGCAAGCAGCATAGAAATAAAATTAAAAAACAAAATATTTATATATAAATATATATATTTACTTATATACTTGCCCCCGTGCATACATATATATGTACATAAGATATCCACGATAGTAGAAACAGCTATAAAACTTTTGGCCGTGCTTATTTCACCCACTTGAAACTCAAACTCAAATAAATCTCATAAAATATTCATTAGCGCATTTTGCGCTTCTACCGTGCCCTGTGGTCAATTTTTTCAGGATTTCTATTTTTTATCCTTAGACGGCCGAGAGACACGCAAGGGTTAGACCATTGCAATGAGTCCTAGCTTGGCAACTGCCTTTGTTAGCTATTTGTTGGCGGCTTTCAAAACAAAACACATCCTTTTTGCCGCGTTTGCCGTTTTTGCTTTTTAATTCGTTGTAAGGGCGTTTTGTGGCACTCTTATCTGCTCAAGCTTTGTGGACTTAGGTTTTTAACTTTGAATAGCCTTGAACCTTAAACACATTGAAACAATGTTTGTCTAATTATAATAAATTACATTATAGCCACAAAGTGTATAAATCTATATTCCTGGAACTATTTAAAACGGCCCAAAGATATCGAAATGTTACATTTGTAGCTTGTGCAAAATATCTTAAAGATATTCCATTTGCTTAAATTTGCTAATTTACCTAATTGGTAACTTGTGTCTTTGCCTTACCAATAATTGTATTTAATAATTATTTAAAATTTTAGAATTGAAAATATTTCTTAATTTTTTTATGGTCTGTACACTGTAAGTACAAAGAATATACTAGATTTGTGCAATGTATGTAACGGACCGAAGAAGGCGTGGCAGACGAAATAATATCTTCGAAATATTCGCCTTTTGCTCATACAACAGCAACGTCTATTCCGAGCATCCTTTCAATAAATTTATGCAATGATTCCTTTGAAATTTGATTCTAGCAACTCTGTTGAAACGTTTAAAGCTCTTTTGTATTAGTTGGTTGCAATTTTCTCACTTGTCTCTCCTTCAGCAACTTTAGCTGCGATGAAATTCCGGCATAATGTAGAGGAGTGCTTAGGATCGTTATTCTGCTGAAAAACAAATCCGTGGCCAACAATTGTTATAGGTAAAACTATGAATTTAAATGAAATGTTTTAAAAACGTACGAGGAAAAAAAGATAGATACGAACTAATCCGAGTCACTAGTTCGGGTGTTTTTTTTTCAGTAAGACCGAGTAATAGCTTTTGCACGAAAAGAACACTTTGTCATGTTCTGCGGTTATTTAAAGAGGGCAGCTTTGCTAGGAAAAGTCTGTCGGAATAAGGTGGCAGTCGAATAAGTGGATCCAAATTTAATCCGCGAATTGCGAAGAGAGCGGCAAATGCTATATTGAGGGCTCCACACGCAAGAGCGTTTTATAGCGACTAGAGTTAAACTGAGTGAAATACCTTACTGAAGTCAGTCTTAATGACTTATGTCATTTGAAAACGTCGAATTGTAAGATCTTTAGAAAAACAAGTATGTATAGAATTAGGAAGATTAAAACCATTAAAAATTTGAATTGGAATTTATATATTTATTAAATTTTCATCGAATAAAACTTTTAAACTAAGGTTTGTGGCAGAGTGATTGGCATATGCATATAGAGGATCTACATTTCAATACCATTTCATCCATAATATGCCCTTAAAAAACGTGTATTTATAGGCGCGACAGACCACAAGCTCCTTATACCAAAATGCTTATCGCAACCTCGGGGAGCGATTGAGCCATGTCCGTCCGTCTGTATTAAGGCCTAAAATCTCAGACTGTAAGTGCTAGAGATACGAAACTTTACTATCTGATGAACATAGTGTTTTTTGAGCAAATAACCTTTGTTGAACCATATCGATATCTTCCGACGTCCAACCCTAGTAGAATTTCTCACTTTTTAGATACTTTGTTATATGTTTTTGTTTGAAATTTAATAGAGCTATGCGTCATGGTTTCATACATCTCCAAAGTAAATTCAATTCAAATACGTATAAATGTTAATCTTGTTTCATGTAGTTTGAAATTTAAACCATCTAATATAAACACAAATTTGAAAAAAAATGAATATCTTGTTTCAACTTAAAATGCGTCTAATCCCTCCCTTTGTTGTCGTGCTATAATTTTTTGATTTTTTACCTATTTTAGTGGTTTTTGTAATACGAGGGGCATTCAAAAAGTAAGTTTCCCTAATTTTAAAATGAAGTACAAAACAATTTTTAGGTTACAAAATGAATATTTATTAATTATTTGACTCACAAACTATTTTTCTACATAGTCACCTTCGACTTGAATACATTTTTCGTATCAGCTATAGAGTTTATGCAAACCTTCTTTAAAAAAAGACGTGTCCTGTTTTTGGAGCCATAATTTGACAGATGTTTGGACTTCTTCGTTTGAAACAAAATGCTGCCCACCTAAGCTTTCTTTTAATTTTGGAAAAAGAAAAAAGTCACTTGGTGCGAGATCCGGAGAGTAGGGTGGGTGATCGAAAATTTCCCATTTGAATTTTTCCAATAAAGTTCTCGATTTTTGAGCAGAATGAGGCCGTGCATTATCATGAAAGAGTAAGATTTTTTTGGATAATTTTCCTGGACGTTTTCGTCTGATGGCATTTTTAAGCTTATTTAAAACTTCGCAGTAACGATCCGCATTGATTGTTGTACCAGGTTCCAAAAAATCAACCAACAAAACACCTAACTCGTCCCAAAAAACTGTGGCCATGATTTTTCCAGCAGAACTTTAAATTTTTGCTTTTTTGGAGCACTTTCTTCTGGTTTCTACCAAACCATGCTTTGACGCTTTGTTTCGGGATTCGTATGATGACACCACGTTTCATCACCCGTCACAATGCGTGAGTAGAGACTATCGCCTTCTTTCTTAACCATTTCAAAAAATTTTTGAGCAGCGACTATTTGTTGATGTTTATGGTTTTCGGTAAGCTGGCGTGGGACCCATCTTGCGCAAACTTTGCTGTAACCAAGCTTATCCTTCAAAATTGAAAAGATTGAAGTTCGGCCAATTTCAATATCAGGAGGAATCAATTCGAGAATATCATCGATGGTCAGCCGTCTGTCCTCTTCAATAATTTTTTGAACAGCTTCAATAGCTCTGCTGTAGTGGCTGTTTTTGGACGTCCTGCACGCTGTTCATCATGAACTTCTGAACGTCCCGCGATAAAATCAGCGCGCTATCTTCGCACCATTTGCACACTCATACAATTCTCACCATAAATTTCCACTAGTTCACTGTGAATTTTGTTACTATTCAGTTCTTTTGAAGTTAAAAAACGAATAACTGCACGCAATTCACAATTGGACACGTTTTGCAATGGTAGCTCCATGGTTGTTGTGTTTATACTGCTGAAAAAACTATTTTCGGTCACCAATACCACTGCCGCTCTTATCGATAGACTCAACGCTGATGTTGTGTTCAGTGCGAGGCCGCTAGATGGTGCACAAGAGAAACGCCAGACCAGGGAAACTTACTTTTTGAATACCCCTCGTATAATATTTTACAATATTTTGGGTACAAACAAAATCTGCCCCTTGCTTTTTGTATCTAAGGTACAAAAATATAAAAACCTAATTTGTATACGACATTGATATCAAATCTAATCATAGAGAGACCTTTGACCATATGTTACTCGCATCGATGTAACTCAGCGAAGGTTGCCTGTCATATCTTTTAAACTATATTTGATTGGGCACAGGCTGCAAATCAATTTAGAGCACCAAAATCCAATTCTTTGTTGAGTTTAGGTGAAAGTCTCCCCCACTGGGCTTACAATATTTCGCACGTCATTCAAGCTGTCAATTTTTTGTATAAATTTAAGTCGCATTCCAATAAAAAATAAAAGAAATTTAAATGTTTTAGCGGTTAGCCAAAGTTGCAGCTGTTACCAAGTTTTCAAATGTCAAAAGTCTTTTGACAGATCTCTCAAATGATGCCAAGCTAACAAATACAACACATTGTAAAAGTAGAATTTCAGCTCCATCGAAATATCCATCACAATTTTAGACTTGCAGCACAAACAAAGGGCTCCTTGCAAGTTTACAACCTTTTCTATTTTTCCATAAATTTGTGGCTCGTTTATCAAATGTAGCTGCAAATGGCGGTAAAAAAGTTCCAAAATAAAGATAGGAATTTTCTACTACGCCTGTCAAAATTTTTTTTTTTCGTTTTGTGAATATCTGCGTGCATATTTTTGCAGTTAATTTAAACAATTTGAAAACAACAACAATGCGCTAATATTGACAAGACACAAGGGGCAATGGCCAATAGGGGCGTGGCAGTCATCATAATATACAATAACGAAATGTTCTCATACATTATTTTTGCTCATATTGCAGGTTCCTCTGGCTATAAATCATCGGATAAAGACAGGTAAGTTGAAGCGTAGCTGCAACATGGACTCACCCAAACATCTACACACCTACACCTACACCCTCACACCCTCACACACACACACCCACACACACACGTGCATACACACAAACGTAGAACAAATGACCATTTTGATAAATTTTCATGAAACCGGCAGTACAGCAACGATCTATAGAACATATTTCTTTCCGCCATCCAACAGGTGGCGTTGGCGTGCCAATTTATGCACAAGCACACACACACACATATAGGCATCCACAGTTTGTGTGTGAGTGAAAAATGTGCAATATTTTACATTTTTCATAAATTCAATACAGTCTGTCGCTATGGTTTTTCGCAATTTGTTTTTCAAATATTTTGTATTTTGTTTTGAAAATTTCACGGTGCCTATCGTAGTCGATATGGCATTTCTAAAGCAACAAAATTAATGTCTAACGAAAGAAGCAATTTATTTAAATGAAATTGAACAATATTTTTTTAAAGTTAACAAGTATATAGGGAGTTTGGCCAAATTGGACTATTATAAAAAATATGCATGAAACGCCGTCTGGCGATACTCATAAGTAAAAATAAACATCAAAAATGTATTCCTTGTCCCCCAAAACCCCCATATATAAAAATATGAGTAGTTTTGGTTTCAAAATCTTCATAGGACGCCGCGATTCGGTAAATTTGACCTACCCTATAAAGCTTTACGGTGTAGTTAATGCGACATATACGAGGTGTGCTCAAAAAGTAAGGTGACTTAAGCAATTTCGCGGGCAACGCATTTTCGACTATCGATTTTTTTCGTTGTGTTGGTACACTCTTCCCGTACATCTGTACCAAATTTCAAGTGAATGGCATTTTGTGATTGGTTGTGAGAGGCGTAAAGGTTATAAGTGTTTTGCGTGCTCGGCGATTTTTTGCTATTGAAAAATATGGATCAACGGAAATTTTATGTAGAAAATAAAATTAAGTGCTCCGTAACCCTTGAAATGTTGACAATAGCATACGGTGAAACTGTTCTGATTAAAAATAATGTTTACAAGTGGTACAAACTCTTCCAAGATGGCCAGGAAGATGCCAATGACGAGCCTCGCTCTGGACGCCCAAGCACGTCAACAACTGATGAAATCGTTCAAGCAGTAAAGAAAATTGTTTTGGAAAATCGTCGAATCACTATCAGAGAAGTTGCTGAGGATGTCGGTATATCGCTTGGCTCGTGCCATGAAATTTTTTCTAACGTTTGGGACATGAGACGTATGTTTGCGAACATTTGTTCCGAATTTGCTAAATTTTGCCCAAAAGAACCGTCGCATGAGCATCGCTTAAGAGCTGTTGAATGACGTGAACGTCGATTTACTCAAAAGGGTCATAACTGGTGACGATTCATGGGTATATGGTTATGATATCGAAACCAATCGTCCCAATGGAAGCGGCCAGAAGAGCCAAGACTGAAAAAAAAACGCCGAACACGCAAAACACTTACAACCTTTACGCCTCTCACAACCAATCAAAAAATGCCATTCACTTGAAATTTGGTACAGATGTTCGGGAAGAGTGTAACAACACAACAAAACAAAAAAATCTATAATCGAAAATACGTTGCCCGCGAAATTGCTTAAGTTGCCTTACTTTCTGAACACACCTCGTATATACATATAAAATTGAAAACAATTTTGGCAACAATTTACATTTTTACATATCGGCTACAAATATTGACCATTGTGCCAGACCGACAGATTCACATTAGATACTTTTTTAAAGTTGTTGCCACGCCTTCCAAAATGTGTTATGTACGCCCATGCACATTGTTTGACTCTGCAATCTTTCCAAATTACCATATTATGTTTAGAGTCCAATATAAGACGGTACCACACACACAGCACAGGGAAAACTAAATTTCATTACTCAGTTTTTGGAAATCGGCATAATTGAAAAGCTCCAACGTTGGCTTGCAGCACGTTTAGCGGAAATAGATGCTTAATTTCCGGCGTAATTTTTTGTTTACCCAAAAGCAAGGCCAAATAATTCAAAATAAGCAAAATTTTCGTTACAAAACTTTTGCTAGGCAATCAAACCGAACAGTAGAAACAGAAACGAGACTCGCAATATACGGACCTAAACTAGATACCACTTAGGAATTGATCAGATAACACGCACACGCACACACTCACAGCCGTGTTGTGGTTTTGGGATTTAATTTCCTAAACCCCAAGTAAACAATTGCCGCTGGCAATGCTAAACGAAACTAACATCTATACAGATATTGAGATATGCGCAAGGCATGAAATTTGCCAATCAATAGGCATCAAAATGGAAAAACGCAACCCACACCAATCAAATCAAACCACACTATAGCAAACCCAAGCACCGCCAGACATCACCCCAAACCACACCCAAAAACTGGCAAACAATTGTCACTGACAACGTTGACAGCCGCAGCAAGTTTATCTCAAACAATTTTTCGTTAACAATTTCTCGTTTTTGTTTGTGTCGCCCGCAGCGAAAAAGCCGATTTGAAATCACGCTCGGATAGCACGAGTGGCCCCCAAGGTGATTCAATTTATACAACGCCCGCCGGTTTCCATCATCACCAACAACAACAGCAACAGCAGCAGCAACAACAGCAGGCAGCAGCTGCGGCAGCGGCAGCGCTACATGCTGCATCGCAGCATCCGCAACAGCAATATCCAGGACATGGATCACCCGAGGCAATGAAGGTACGCATGGCTGCAATGATATTACAACCGCCTACTAGGGTCTAGCAGGCAATTAATAATGATAATAATGAACTTAATAATAAAATCAACACCAATACAAACACTACCACCACCACTACCAATACTAGCATCAGTACCACCAACACCAACCCGAATACCAGTACCAACCACAACTACAACAATAACAACAACAACAATAGCTCCACCATATCAACAACAACCACAACAAGTACTGCTACAACTGCTACCACAGCAATGACCAATATTAGTAGCAACCACAACAACAACAACTTAGATCAGGACAAACCCACAACAACAACTGCCGACAGTGACATTGACTGCCAAAAGGACACTGTGAAAAGCAACAGTAGCACCAGTGACGTAGATAATGCAACTGCCACAACACTGGGCGCAGGCAGAACAATTCTGGGTGGTGGTTGCAACAAACGCAAGAGTCAATGCAGCAGCAGCAACAGTTCCAATAGCTTAAGTTTAGCCAGTTCGCTAAATAGTAGCAAAAATAGTAGTAGAAATAGTAGCAGCCACAGTAGTAGCAACAGTAAGCAGCAGGTGCCCAGTCCCAGTGGCGGTGGCGACCTGGAGAACAACATGAATTGTGAGCTCAAGCAGCAGCCGAATGCGGCCAAGCTTTTGCATCTCAATGTCAGGGTAAACAGTGAGCAGCAGTTGGAGGACAATAAATTAGAGCTAACTCCAAGGACAACAGCAGTGGCGATCACTCCCTCGCAGCTGAGCGAGGAGGATGCCCAACTGCTGCTGTATAAGTTAAGTATCAACAATCCGTTCTATCGCTTTCGCAAGCAAAGCAACTCGCTTAAAGAGCTGAGACGCTTGCGTAGGCGCGTGCGACGTCAGCTGCGACGGCACAAATCAGATACAGATCTGACAGCCGCGCAGCATCAGATACACTCACACCTACACCAACACCAACACAATGAAGCCAAAGTTGTAGTTGTATTAGACAGTAAGCACCAAATAGCCGTAAGTAGGAGTAATAGTAACAGTAATTGTAACAGTAACGATAGGTATTATATTAAGACTTCTAGAAGCATAAGCCAGAGCAATGACAACTCCACAGTCATTACGAATCCCTTTTCAATCTTTCACGATGATGAGATACTTACGCTAAGCGTCAACACGCGACTACGCAATGCGAACAGCGCTGCAGTAGCACTGCGTGGTGGTCGCGCACAGCGCAATGCCAAAGGACTGCGTCGCCTGTTCGAGACGTCCAGCCGCCAGCCCGCGAATGCCAAAACCGAGCATCACTATCTATACGGCATGCCAGTACGTCACTTTGAGCGTCAGGATTTTGACAAGGATGAATCCACAGCGCGGCTAACTGCAATCACAGCCACAACTACAGGCAAAACTAAACGCTCCAAGGCCATATTCAAGCAACTGTCTCTGCGCAAGCTAAATAAGCCGGAACAACCGCCCTCATTGCCCAAGCTTAAGCTCAGCTATCCAAATCGCACGCAAAGCATACAGAGCATGCGCGGTGCCAGTGCCGGTGGCTATGACATACAGCACACCGCCTACCATGCACGCTTGGCGAGCAATACCACACCCAAGTCCAACTACTTTGAGCGTCTGCAGGCCAAGACGCGCCAGGGCATACAAAAGATACGCGATAAGTGCCGCAATTTTAAGACCAGTGCTGAGGGAAGCGTCGCAGGCAGCGGTGAGTTCAGCGGGTTTCACACGCTTGCCAAAGACGAGAGTTTTCGCTTTATCAGCGATCGGGCGAACATTTCCAACTATGAGTCCAGATGTGCGGCGGCCCATGCAGCTGGTAAACAAGCAACCATTTACAAGAGCTACAAATCGGAGATTGACTTAAGCAAAAATTTGCACTATTTAGATGCATATCTAGAGGAAAACTTTGAGCAGCAGCTAAGCACAAGCAAACAATCAGCGCACTCGGTGGGACGGGTAAGCGGAGCGCAACGCCGAGCACTGGTTAGTCGTGAAGAGTCACCACGACAACGCCACAAGCGCAGCCAATCACAGGTGGACAACAAGCAAGGAAGCAACGATCTACCATCGAATTATGAAAACCTAGGAACATTGCCTATAGCATCACATGCCGCCAAGCGATCCACGATGCACTCAGACTCGTTAAGCAGCTCCGATTACGCTTCGGTGTTCAGTGGGCCAACCAACAATAATGTGGCCACGCGAAACGTCGAAGAGGATGAAAGGGACTCCAATTACAAGCTACGCTATGAGCATCCCGACAAAATGTCCGAGTACTACTTTGACAACCTTACAAGTTACGCGCTAGCGCTTGAGGAGAGTGAGGATTTACTGCTAGCAGAAAGTGCCAAATCAACACGATTCTTTTATGATGACGACGACGATAATGATGACGACGAAGAGGATGACAATGATGAGGAGCAGTTGAATAACAAGTCGGATTACATAACGCGTGACATACATATACGAATCAACGAGTGCGAAGACGTTGATTGGTACCAACGGCAGCAGCAAAAACAGCGGCAACAGCAACTCCAGGCGATACCAGCGACATCATCATCATCATCCTATAATGAGAATCTAGCCGAAAGCACATTCTATCAATCGCTCAATCAACACTTGCAGCGACAGGCAATTGCAGTGGCGGAGCAACGGCGTCGGCCCAACGAATCCATCACCTCCCTTGACCCTTACGTCGATGTGCATGGGCTGATTGGTGACGCAAGTTACTTGCCACATTATCAGCGCAGTCGCAGAGAAATTGAGCGCAACTCTCTTCAATGCGATGAGGAACTGCAGCAGCTGCGCACCCGCTCCGATTATTATGGATACGATGTTAATGAGCCAGCGGTTGCAACTTATGCTGTTAGGCAACGACGTGCGGAACTCATGGAGGCGCTTTATGCACGCAGAAATGGAGAAGGTGAAGCTAGCAAAGTGACAGTGACAACATCGCGTTACTTTGTGGGCGCCCCTGATGAGGTTGGTCAGACCATCGGGGTGGCAGATAGCGGCTACCATGCGTCGCGACAACATTTGCTGAACATGACAGCAGTGGATGCGTCTTTAGTAGAAACGCCAAGAGCAGTTGTAGCAGCCTCTGCGTCGGCAGCGCAGTCAACCGCAATGCCAACAACATCCGGCAGCACTTTGGTGTCGGCAACCACGGATGCATTGTATGCAACCAGCAGTAAGCAAGCGCATCAGCTGACATCATCATCATCGTCAGTGTCGCCAACAAAAATTACAAATGCAGCAGGAGTAGGAAATATGCGAGGAGAAGTCTCAGCAGCAGTCATGCCTGGAACAACAAATACAAATACGAGTGCAAATAATCGCTATATATTGGAAAATCTGCGCAAATACTATGCAAATCAACAGCAGCATCCGCCCGCGCATTCAGTGAACTCCTCCTCACTCTCGAACTCCTCCTCATCGAATTCGTCCATGTCGCAGGCAAACCCGCACCAGCAGCAACATCAGCAATTGAAAATGCATGCACATTTGTCCACTGCCAGCAAACAGCAAAAGCATTTGGCGCCACGTCGCAACTCTAGCACCTCAAACGCCTCCTCGACCGCTGATAATTTTGACACCTTCATAGCGTTGCGTAATGCAGCAACAACTACAGCAACTGGTACAGGAACTGGTACAGCAACATCCACGATGGCAACAACACCAACTGATTACCTAACCCAGCAGCGACGCAGTCAGCAGCCACAGACGCTCATCGCAGCGCTCAACTATTATGGACACCCAGTGACGCCCACGCTCTCATCCATACCCATTGTGCCACCCACTGCCACATACAATGGCAAATTATCCGCCACCGCAATGTTGTCACAAGTGAATTTAGCTCCCGAAGCAGTGGCAACATCTTCCGCTCTGCTACAGCAGCAGCAACAGAGGGTATCCGCAGCATCCAGCAACGAACGTGAAACCTTCATCCTAGAATATGAATGTTAGCGGCTGGTGACATTTGTATCGATCGTTGGTATACGCCAACATGTCGCTACCCAAGCACAAAGAATATAACAGTAAACACGGGTGTTCTTCACCTGCCCCAATGGCCAAAATTCGGATGTTTCGTCTGCTTTTTGTCCGTTTGTCTATTTGTCTGTTTATATCTGCAAATTTTATGCTTCGTTTTGGTTTTATTTGACCAAATTACAATTTCAAATTGTGTACCGTTAACATTCCTGATTGGATTAATGTGCGGATGCCAAGCGTAAGGACGAAAGCATCATATCGATAACATCAACATAATCATCATCGCCATTGTCATCGTCGTAACTAGGCTAGCTGCAGTTAAAATGTTACTCAGTGTACTTAGAGAATAAATTTCTTGTATCTATGCATATACTACTATGTACTAATTTCTTGGTGTAAAAAAAGACCCTAGGGCGGTGTATTTACTTAACTATATATAGTTACTTACCTATACACATGTGCATACGTATGTGTATATGTGTGCTTATATGTAAAACCGTAAACTACTGACAATAATGCAATTCAATTAAAATTGATGAAAATCTTGCAAGTAATAAATTTAACCAAAAATACAGAATATATCATACATTATATAGTACATACGTATATGTTAGTCAGTAAATAAGTAATTAATTAAAATTTAACAAAAATAAATCAAATTTATAGTTAAATCAAAGCATTAACAATATGCATATATAAGATATATAAATATTGTACTTAACAAATACAATCGAACAAGCTAACTAAATAATTGAGAAAAAAACAAAATATCATATATAAAACTAATGTTATTTTTATTGCATATTCAAATCATTTTTTTAAAATTGTTAAACCAAAAATATTCAGCTTTTTCCGGCGTTCTTGTTTGTTTATGCGCCTCAATGTTGCTTATACTCTATCTAACACACAATCAAAGTTACTACGCAATGTATTATAAACATATAACATTACCTACTTAAATCTATGCAACAAACGGAAGTCTACATAAGCCAATTGGTATAAATTATGATAAAATTATACAATACAAGCATCAAAGGTATTAACTTTCAAGCTATATTAAACAAGAGTCGCAAAATTTCAAAACTACTTCAAATGAGAAAAATCAATTATAGAATTTGTATAAGACAAATAAATTACTTTTGATTCGTCCAATAGTGGCTATGTGATAGCTAAAATACATAATTCAGCTTATTAGTATTTATTGGTTATATTTTTTTACAATTGTATATAAGCCTCCTCCAGCCACGCCTACTAAATGATCTGATATTTAGAGTGTATCAAATGGGGGCGAAAATAAATTATGCGCAGCAGTCTCTCGATTATTTATCGAGCTATCGATTACGTGATGAATATTGGCTAAATCGAAAAGATCGATTTAAACACTGATGCACTGCATTTATTTACGCCCATTACTATTTGGAAGAGGTCTTTTAAAACGTATCGAAAAGTTATAAGTAAATTATTAAATACTGTAATTAAGTTGAAACATAACTTGACATAATTTTAATTTAGTACAAAATCAGGAATATACAAATTTTTAAATATAAACTATGTTGTAAATTGCGTACCTTTAAGTAAATATTTTGTAAATGCAACTACAACCGTACATGTGTATGTATAAAGCAACAACAACAACCCCAACAACAACAATTGTAACCAAGTCAAAGCAACATGCGAGTCGTAGTAATGAGTAGACAGCATTGCGTATACGCAATATTTTTTCATACATTTTACCCACGCAAATAAATATTTTTACAGCGTCAAAAGCGTCACCCCATAAACAACAACCATGGAAAAAAACATTGCATACATTCAGGCCACATATTCCATATAAAAATTGCACTCAACCAGGCATATATGTTGGCATTGCAACAACCCAACAACGGGGAGCAAATGCGTTTCCCGCGAAACGTGAATCGAGCAGAACCTTCTCGGCCATGCAATTATCTGTGTGCGCACAATTTATCTCATTTGCGGTTGAGTTATTTCCGACTGCAGCAAATATAATATGGCCAACTGGCAGAGATGGCCGCAAAATCCAGTTTATATGCAATGGGGTTTTTGCTTTTTTTTTTTTGCTGTTATTATTCCTCATGTTACATGAGATTGTTGCATGTTGGCGGCGTTGTCCAGCCAACACACTTTTCCGCTTAATTTACTGCCGGGCAGCTGTTACGTTGGTCAAAAGAAGACGCCGCCACTCCTCTGTCCTCGCCAGGACAGACTTTGTCACTTGACAACAGAAATTGCTGCATAATGCATGGCAACAACTGGCGCAGGGTTGGGTGAGAGAGAGGGTGGCATTGGGATGATAGTTACCCGCACTCTTCTCAGTGAGTTGTTGCTGGTTCACTTAATGCCAGGACCAAGCGCTTTCAATGGCATTTTGCTCTTTCGCATCAACAATAATTCATTACCTACTTTATGGCTGACCATCAACTTATCGACAGTTGCAGCTGAAGGCCAACATCTGTGACGTCAACAAATAAATTAATAAAAGTCAAATTAATGTTACTTTCCGAGCGGAATTTGTTTTGTATGTAAATTTTATAGTTTGAGATACATTTTTTGTTGTTGTTGTATTGTTGTTGTTCTTGTTATTGCATACGGAGTTTTGTTTTTGTTTTTTTTTTTTGTTGTATAATTACTTATGGCTGCCGCAAGGCAGAAGTTGCAACAATATCAAACAACAACAAAAACTGAACAAACAAGATAAACGAGTGATTAATGTTTTTCAATCTCATGGACACATTACTATTTGTAAGTGTTTTTCTTGGCCCTCCTACATTTAAATTAAAAAGTATTTTTACTTCTTGCAATTGCATTTCATATGCGTCAAGTTTGATGATTACAGTCGGATCATCTCGACTATTATGTACCCTGTACCTATCAGAATTTTCACACTTTTGAACAGATTTTCGCGTGACTAATCTCTAAATCTCGTTTATTTTCGTCTAGTAATTTCATGATTTATTTTACATAAATATAAATCAGACTTATGTTATAATAAATATTATACATATTATGAGATGCTAACGAAATATTAATTTTTATTTAAAAATCACAAATGAAATCTAATTTTCCATTTTTTTGTATAAGTCTTGGCTATAAAAATGAATCTTACAACTTAATGAAAACCATTCAATTAGTATTAATTATAAAAGCTGATGATTGGGTATAGGGTATAAATATAACATCAAGAGCAGATCCTTAATGAAATTTAATGCAGTTGGTTGAAGTACATATAGCAGGCGCTAGTTTTATATGTATATCAGTTTATATATTGTAGTATATAATAATGCTCAGCTAAATAAGGGGTACACAACGAAAAAGTGTTAAAAAAGACTGCTGCTGCGCATTTATATACAACTTTAAACAAATGAATGAAAATAGTAAAAAAAAAAATGACTGACTGACACAGCACAAGGATAAGCCTAAAACAAAATTAATCAGGCTGCTAAAACACACACAAACGAACAAGTACCAGCTTGTGCTAACCCAAAATATACAAACAGCTAATATACTCAACTACCCAAGTACTACTCTTACTACTTACAACTAACTTAACCAAGAACTGCCGCAAAGCGCGCGTCTCTATTATTGTATTTCATTTTAAATTAATATCATATACTATATCATTTTTATATATCGAACTTTCTATGTCTAAGCCTTACTTTATTTTAACATTTATTTTAAGTATACAAAAAAAAGGCAACCAAAAAGATTTATGAACGAGATTTGAAAACAAACAGCATAAGCTGGGCGAAATTATTTTAAGTGCTATATTTATTTCTTAGTTTCTGATAGATTTATTTTTTAAATTTGCGTTTTTGTGTACTTATACATATGTTTTGATGAAACTTTGCCCAAAATTTGTCAACAGTTGTAAAAACTTACTTACCTACATATACTCTACACTAAAGTCCACACTATTACTACACTCTACCAAAAAAAAAAAAAAAAAACAGTGGAATGTGTAACCCAAGAAAACGTCAAGTACTACCAAACAAACCATGTAAAACACTAAATCAAAACAAGTAACTAGTAATCAGTATCCAATAACCAATATCTGTGCTCCATGCATTTTGCGCATTTTACGAATTGAATTGAATTGAATCCTAACTCTGAATAATAACTACAGCAAGAACCTGCTCATGTAATTTAAAAATGTTTCTCAATTTTCGAAATTTTTCATTTATGTTTGTTTTTGTGTATGATATTACTTTTTTGAAACCCCCTTCATGTTTTGTGTCTAAAAAAAGAAAAAAAAAACACACACACTTTCTTGAATGAACCCAAATTGTTTTTCATAACTTTTTTTTCGTTGTACTTTGCCTGCCCGTGTGGAAATCGCGTGAAAATTTGCTAACTTTTCCAACACTTTAATTTTGTCAGATCATGCAATGTGTTTGTTCTTAACTTTCCAACTTGTTTTACGTTTTTCGTCTCGTGACAAATTTTGAAGGTTAAGAAGATTGAGGCATGTCAACCAACAAACAAGAATGTCAGATTAAAAGGCACAATAAAACCTAAAGCAGAGAGAATGTTCAGCATACATATATGTTATATATATATATATCTTTTTTTAATTTTTTTTTTTTTGATTTTTAATCTCTATAGCGTGAAATCAAAATATTTATATAACATTCTTATGCTATTGTTGTTGTCAAAAATTATTAATTTTTATTTTTAATTAAGTTCTCGTTGCTGTTGTTGTGTTTGTGCGCCCGCCTTTTACTTTCGTATTTGCATTGTCGTCCCAGCTCCTTTTTAATTTCCTTCCTTTCTTCCGCCTGCATATGCATTAAAAAACCCAATTTGGGGCTCTTATCTCGCTCTTCTCTACCCAAACTACCAAATGTCTGTGTATGTTTTATTACTCGTCCTAATCTTGCATAAGCTTGTAAAATAAGTCTTACCTGTTTGTATTTATAACCAACCAATTTCAACCAAAATATGACGATAGTCTGAAGTGTGAGTGTTGCCAACTGTTACCAGCATCGGACTCGAAGCAATTAACAATTTTTTTGCATTTAATTAACCCCAATATGGCCAACTGAGCGCATTCAGCAATTATACAAAATTATGTAACATACTTTTAGCCATTTGTGCTGTTGGTTTTCGTCGTCCTCCTCTCGCCCTTCTTCTTTATTTGTTTAGTGTTGTTTTCATGTTTTCATGCGCAAATAATTTACAAAAGCCACAACACAACACTCATAAATAAGAGCAGAGCAACCGAGACATAGACACCAACTCCATCCAACTCCATCTGCCAACTGCCAACTATAATACCAACTGTAAGAGTGCATAAATCAAAACAAATAAAACTTGAAGCTCTGACCTCAAACTACTCAAGGCTCCTCCAAGGGGCTTCCCCGCCACAGCGGTAGCCGTAATCCACTACGCCCCTTCTTTTCCCTTTTCCCCCACTGGGAGGAAGCATGCAAAAACTTACCCAGAAGTTTTTCAACTTGGCCCATGCCATCATTTAACATTTTGTGCAATTTGTTAAACGCAGCGTAATTTGTTTGAATCAACAAAAGCATTTTATTGCATCATTACACAATTTCGCTGCCCCAGTGCCAAGGAATGCGTTGCATGCAACTAAACTTGCATAATTCACTGCATTTTGCATTTTCCAGGCGGCGTGTTCATGTCAGCTGTCCGGAACAGATGAAATTTATGTCAGTCTCCGATTCTTGGAGAAGATATTTGAGTTATTCAAGGCGTTGGCCAACGGTGGGCACCCACTTTAACTAACAAAAGCTATAGTCAATCTATAAATAATTAATCGAGATTTTGATTGTGTCTCAATATCAATATAGACTATAAAGTACAATTGAGGAGCTATATTTATTTTCAAAATATTTCAACTATTTTTATTTATTAACTCAAAATAATAATACAAAAAAGAGTTAACAAGAAACATGTAAAAATACTGCAATTAAAGATCGAATTTTTTGTAAGCAATTACACTAGCTTACACGAAAAATGAACCATTGTAAAAAAAAGCGTTTTTAAGGGTTATTTTGGGTCGAGAAACTGGAAAATATCTTTTTTTTTTTCTTAAGTTCCGTTTTCGAGATTTTTTGACACTTTTTTTTATTATCTCGTAAATAAAAGTCTTGAAATGTTCGTAAAATAATATACGGAAGTTCCAATCTTCACTCAATCATTGTTTTGTAAGAAGAAAAAAACATTTTTCACCCAAAGTTATTCATTCGAGTTAAGTTACGTCTTTATGGCTCAATCTACAATTCTTACCCGATTTTATTGATCTTAAACTCGGAACGTTTGTAAAAGACTTCTGTTCCAGCTTAAAGCTTAAACAACTGATGAATTCTCGTAATTCTGCATAAAATATTATCGATTATTAAAACGATCAATGTCCATATTTTCACTCTCACTCAATTCATAAATTTTTTTTTTCAGTCAAGAGTTTATAATAAAATTTATTTCTCTGCATTTGATATATTCGATCTTTATGATGTCCACAGCATTTTATTCCTAGCAATTGTTCTATGTTTCGAACTGTTTTTTTTGTTAATTTCTTTACTAATAATGCACATTACCTAGATTTATGGTTTACCAGATTTGCCACAATATTATATCTGAGTATAGCTTTTCCAAGAGTTTCCAAGAGTGTATACTTGTTTCTTACAGTTGATTTTGGCCCACTAATCGCATAATCCAATTATCTTGTTATTGGCGCGGTTATGTTTAAAAGCCATGGTGATAGTTTTCGTGTAAGTTACTCTCAAAATTAGGCAACAGTTGTATGCAACAAGCCAACAACAATGCCACCAAAGTTAAGGCAATTAGTTGAGTTGAATGAAAGTAAAGTTGCAACAGTAAAGTCATTGTGTGTGTGTGTGAGTTTCTTCTCTTGTCTGTGTAATGCAAATTATTAACCAAGTGCTTAAAAGTATGCAAATTATGTTGCATACTCACGCACACACACACACACACACACACACACACTACATACAACACTACGCCAACTTAAAGCAATTGTAAGCGACAGAGCGACGTTAACGTCGTTGGCAAAGACTGAAACATTTGCCAACTAACGCCAGGTACTATTTCATATTTATTATGGCCAGCACACACACACACACTCACTCACTCGCAGATACACAAACACATTTGCAATTTATGCGCACTTAAAGCATGTCACAATGTATCTCACTCACGTGTCTCACATACAAATGCAACCAAATACAACAGACTTTTAGCATACGAAACGTAACCCCTACCTAGTCTCACTCTTCTTCAGGAGATGTACTTTATATACTACTGCAAGCATTTTTACACTTCAACTGAAAAATTCCAACTACTTGCAGTACAAAAACTCTTTAAAGATTTGTCCATTTTATCCGGCTTAAGCCTTAGCGTAATACTCAAGCAAACATTTTGGCATTCAAAAGAGTTTTTCAACAACCGTAAACCCATATTCATGGGCAAAGCTTTACGAAGTCTAAAAAAACTTTAGGCTTAAGCCGACCTAAATATATATCTCTGGTAAAGTTCTCCCCTTACAGTCTTCTTTCTCAAGCTCTTACAATGCATATTGCGCATTTACTTCAATTGAAATTTTTTTGTCAATTTTTAGAACAATACTCAAAAGTTTATGTACCCTCCAGAACTCCAACTTTGAGATTAAGTTATTTTTGTTAATCTGAATGAACAGGCAGACAAGTCTAATAGGGCTAGTCTTCTGATTCTAGAAGCTCCTGTTTTATAAGTTTGATAGCCGGTGTTTAGATAGGTAATTCGGGATTAAGCACGCGATTGTCCCATTATTGTTTTAAGCTACTAAAGAGCCCCAATATTATTTTTCGTTGCATTGTCCCCAAGAATATATGTCATAATAAACTTGTAACCTTTTTAGAAGACCGTAAGACCTTTAACGCGATTTTAGAACCAAAGCAACACTTGAAGCGCAGAAGCGCTCCTTTTTTGGAGCTCCGTTGATATAGAATAATCGCTTCTAGAAATATCTAAGACACTTTATTTAAAAGGCAACTGTCACGATGAAAACCGTCTGTTAGCGCTCAAATTGACTGGCAGTGGCAACCATCAATCAACTGGCAAGAAATATCGATGTGTCGTAGTAAAAGAATATCGATATGCTCAACGATCGACATCGATATCAACAGCTGATTTTGCCTCGTGTTAAGCAAAAGCAGAGAAATAAAATCATAAAGGAATGATTGCTGCTACTGATAGGAGCATGTTAAAGCAAGTTCTTTAGTTCTTCTTTTCTCAATATTCTTCTTCAAGTTCTTAATTTTCTTTCCATTGTGTACATACAAATTACATATTAACTTCTCCATACTAAATAAATATACAAAGCTGCATAGCCAAAGTAGTAAAACTGCACATATACAAATTTACATAACCGAAGGACACATAAAGGATTACGCCTCTATAGAAAATAGAACCTCGATCGGGTAAAACAATTCAACAAACTATAAAGCTTACAGAAAAGTGTTGCCTTTTTCTTTAAAAATTGTTTTTAAATTTTTCTGGCAGCATTCCAGAAATGATTTTGCTCGATTTAAACCACTCATAATAATCGACACCAAATGGATCCTACGAAATAGACAGTAAGGGTTGTTGCAGCAATATTCGTTATGATTGTCGATATTAAATCATAGCCAGATGGTGGCCATAATTTTATATTCTTCCATCCATTTTTCACCAGCAGCGATTATACCATTTGAAAAAACCGCAACAATCGGCTTTCAATGTCTTTAGGCCTTTGTTGTTTTTGAATAATTTCTAGCGATTTGAAACGATGTAAAATGTATTCATTTTCAAGCTCATTTCGCTTTTGGGACAAATTCTTTTGGTGCACTTTCGTTCTGCCACACCACGACAAACTAATCAATCATAGTATCCTTCTGTTGGGTACACCATATAAGTTAGGAGCCGTCGCAGAATTTTTTTATTGAATGCAGCCTACTTTTTGAAAGGTACCTAATTCATTCAAAAAAGCTCATAACTTTCGTAAGGCCTCTATTAAAGTTTTACCAGTTCACGAATTAAAGGTAGATCGATATTTATCATTCCCTTTTTTTGCTGATATAAATCGAGCAAAGCGCAAAATGGCGCATTTAACAGATGAGCAGATTGTGGCACTTTATTATAACAAAATCTTAATTAAGACTAATTAGGGTCATAAGCAGATATGCCATTAATTGCATTCACAAAAACAACATGTTAAAAGAGTGTGCAACAACAACAACAACAACGACGACAAATAGTAGAGTTCCTCTGGATATAAACATTAATATTGTATGCAAACAAATCATTTGCAATGCAAGAGCAGCAACAATAGTGAATCTCAAAAACAAATAACAACAATGCGCAATTAAAATAATTTAATTTTTCTGTCAATCATAAAAATTGGTTTGCATTCTTTTATTTGCATCCCATTTTAAAGTGAATTAATGTTGAAATTGTTCTTCAAAAGTTGCAAAGTTAAAAAAATGGCATAAAATTAATTAAATGCAAGAGCAGCAAGCACATGCGTGGCACGCGTACAATTTGTTTAATTTAAAAAAATTAATAATAATAATTATTAGTGCAACAACTCGTAAAAAGAATGTTGTGTCCTTTTTTTTACCCAACGGCACGTTTATTTGTATAAATGTCACGTCTCTGATGTTTGTCGATTGCAAACAAAATGGCGTTAAATGCCGCAATATGCATATTAAATAAAATAAATTCTTTTATCCCATGTATGTATGTATGTATGTGCGTATGTATTTTTTTTTAACAACTTTATGGTTTTTCTTTATATTGCGCTCTGCTTGGTTACCGTACTTTTTGTTTTGGTTTTTTTTTAGACTTGTTTTGATTGGTGTTCGTTCGGTCTTTATGTGTTTGTTACTAGTATATATGTACATATACATATACATATATATAGTTGTGTATGTTTTTCTATGTACAGCTTGTAAATCTTGAACTCTAAGCAATGTTCTATGCCTTTTAGTTAAAAGTCAAAATGTATGAAACAGCGAGTTTGCAGCGGGCAATCAGAATCGAAATAGGCAATCGCAATAACCGAAATATTCAAGAATATGATGAAAATAGAGTTAATGATGATGCAGTAGAAAACAAAAGCGAAATTCCAGACAAGAGTGAAGATTGAAAGAAAAAGTATTTCGTTTTTAAGTGTAAAATACAGTGATTAATGTTTATCGATTTATTTTGTAATAATAAAAGCCAGTGTGCAATTGTATACATTAATTTATAATTTTATAAAATTATTTTGCAACATTTTTAAATAATAAACAACAACAAAAAAAGACTTTAATTTAATTTCATTTACTAAACAACAACAACATTTTAACCCTATGCGCAATAATAAAACACCAAAAAAAAAAAAACAATTTTCATTAACTTTATGCGTTTTATTTTAGCATATTTTATTATTATTTTTTTTGCAATATGCTTATTTTAACGTTATGAAAACTTAATGGATTGTTTCAAACAACAAGCAAAAAAAAAGTTATATAAATGTTTATATACCTACTACTACTACTACAATTAATATAAATAATGCAATGCAAGTAATTTATAGCAGAAACAACAAAATTAATGAAAAATCACAGAGTACCATATAAAACTATGAAGAAGCAGAAGAGAAAACAAACAAAAAAAATAAAAATATTTATTACGAATAAAAAAAAAATGAAAAAATTACAATTGCGTATGTGTGTGTGATGTGTGTGTGTGCAAATGTTTGATCGAGTGTATGTGTGTGATTGCGTATGTGTTGGTGTCTCTCTTAATACTTTTCAGTTGAGTTTACATTAATATTGCATTTGTGTGTGTATTGTTATTGTTATATATTAATATTGATTTTGTTTCATTATAATAAACAGCAATGCGAGTATACTGTTTACTTATGTATGTATGTACACAATACATAGTATAAACAAATAGTATTTCACTTTTGTCGCCGTTTGGATAATTTTCTCTTTATTTATGGCTGACGGATTGTGTGATTTATTGAACTCTTTTTCACATAAACTATATACTACATAGTAACTACATATGTATGGCTCGCTATTGGTTTCATTTTGAATTTCATTTAAAGCTCTGCGCGCTCACTGTTAGTTGATTGAACAATATTTTAACACTCTCACAGCAAACAATCTCAAACAGACAATAACAATAAAGCACTAAATAAATACACAATTTACATATGTATTTTACTCTTCTACTATATACAAATGGCATTTGAAGTTGTGTGTGTGTGTGTGTGTAAATTTTCAACTTAAAAGTCAATTCCGGTGAATATCTTTGCCACACTTTAATTTTAAAGTGACTCAATTTGAAGACACAACCTCAAATGTCAACACACACACATAGATACCATCACCAAACCAAGGCCAACACACCTTGGCAACTGTGTCTCTCTTATATACATGTACATTGCTTGCTGCAACTTTGTTCGTCGTGCTCTTAACGTTATTAAAACCTCAAGAAACCCCAGAAACCATACCAAGTCAAATATCATCCAACCGTACCAAACCAACCACTCGAACCAAGAAGTAAGATTTCATTTTTTATACACTTGCGTTCTACGTATATATACATATATAGTACATATGTACATAGTATATTATATGCAACCTGCAGAAAATGAAAGAACATGCGTGTAAAGTTTTGCAAGCAATTTTAAAGTTAATTACACTCGAGAAAAAGTTAAAAAAAAAAATATTAAAAAAATACCAAACCAGGAGGGAGGCAAGAGCACACGGTGAAATGTGATATGCTCTAGAAGCACGCAATATTTTAATGCACCCACGTAAGAGTATACTTAACAAAAAATCAACATAAACACAAATATAAGAAACATCAAGCAAGCTAATATTTCGTTTGGTATGTTTTTAAGGCCTCCTTATACTATATGTCAATAAACAATTTTTAATTTTATTTTTAACTAACTATTTAGTATTTTTATTTGTTTATTTTTTGGTAAAAATGTTATATAGCAAACTGCAGTTGCCTCGAAAGGACAAAAAATCATTATTTTTTCCAATATTTAAAACAATTTTATAATACTATATATAGCATATGAAGAGCAACCCCAATGAAAATCATTTTGTTTATGTGTAATTTAAGTTTTTCATTTGCATAACGTGAACTTGGTGAGCGCCCCCAGTCTTGTTCCTAAATTGTCTCGCTCTCTCTGTATCTCTCACTCTCTCTCTCTCTCTCTATATATATATATATATACTAAATACATACTTATACATATATGTAAATTGTTTAATTGATTGATTGATGAATTGAAACCTTAACTATACATATATATATATATAAATTTATATTTATGTATCATATGTTTATAATTTTTTTTTTCGTACCTTTTAACGAAACCTTTGATGATGATGTAATATTAAGCGAATGAACTCAATTTTTACTTTGATATGTAAATGGAATATGAAATTTATATCTACATAACACATATATATAAATATATATATATATATATATACATATACAATTATATATTTATACATACCTTGATTGTTAACTATATAACGCCGGAAGTTGCTGCCGTTCGTTCGTTCGTTCGTTCTGCTGATGATGATCGTGATTTGCGCATAACAATTTACAATTTATAATTAACAATTAATATTACCAACTGTATTAATCATTAAAGAAACCAAAAAAAAAAAAATCCTACAACTAATTTGATGAGCTGATATTATGATATGATATGATTGATCATGATTTGTTTTTATGGTGCAACCAGAATCTATATGCGAACGTTTTTTTAATTGATATTTTTTTTTTACTATCATATAAAATGTTATTTATTTACATATACTTGCCTCTATATGCATAAACCTACGTATATATATATATGAAGATTATAAACAACCTAGCATATAGTGTATACGCATCATCCAGTGCATATTGTAATTTTCCAATTGACTGTTAATGTTATAATCAGAAAAACAAAAAAAAAAATCTACTCTAGCCCTACAACCAAAAAACACTGCAAACTACAAAACAACACAGCCTTCATGCTTCCAACTAATAACTCCAAACAAAGATACCGAAAAACCTCAAAAAAAAAAACACCCTCTCTTAACTACACAAATCTTTTGTATAATGCGTTAATTTTGAGCACATTATGTTTGAGTTAGACAAGCCCTTAGGCCTATGTCCGGAGATGACCCAATTTTATGCACGTTTTTCCCAGCACTTTTCTCAATTTAAATGCACAGCTCACCCTGTAGTACATAACACTTTAGACAGACTGCAATAGCTCGGAAATACAAAAATTTTTGAGAAGAGGTCCTGAGAAATAAAAAGTTTTCCGATATAAACCCCCTACAAAAAAATTAATTGGTTTTTTGTTAGGAATAATAGCACAGCTGTAGTTTTCAGTTAATGGTTTATTAAGAACTTAAGTAATACATATACAGGGTCCGGCACTCGAAGTGTAACCAAATTCAGACCGCTCGCGCAGCTGACGCACGGGCATCAGCTGTCTGTAAGTTAGCTAAATGACAGTTTAGAGTATTGTTTACAAGCGCACGAAAGCATTTTGCCGTGAGTAAACGCGAAAAAAAAATCAGTAATGGATTTCAAACGTAATAGTGTAGTTGCATTATATTTAGCTGGAAAATCACAACCAGCGATTGTTCGTGAGCTCGAACACCTTAAAGTAAATAAAGTTTTCGTTTATCGCACCATAACTCGTTACAATGAACTGGTAGCATCGCAAAACGTCATGGAGGTGGTCATCAAAAGACTGCAACGTCACGTGAGATGGTTCAAAAAGTGAAGAAGCGACTTGAGCGAAATCCCCGACGAAGTGCCAATCAAACGGCGAAAGAACTGAAAATATCTGACCGTAGCATCCGTCGCATACTGAAAAATGATCTCAAGGTCAAGCCTTACAAGATCCAAAAGGCACATGATCTCACACCGAAGCAGCAACAAGTCAGACTTGAGAGAGCGAAGGAGTTGCTTCGCTTGGCCGAAAGCGGTCAATTGCCGAACATTGTGTTTTCTGACGAGAAAATTTTTACAATTGAGCAATTCGTAAACTCTCAAAACGATAGGGTTTACTTGAGGGACCGTTCATACGAGAATTTGAGTCATCGATTGGCCACCAGGAGGCAGCACCCGCCACAGATAATGGTTTGGGCCGCTGTAACCGCAGATGGGCGCTCTCCAATCGTTTTCATCGAGCCTGGAGTCAAGGTTAATGCGCAATATTATCGGGAAAGTATTCTATAGGTTGCTTTGAAGCCGTGGGCAGACAAACATTTCGGTGGCAGACCATGGACGTTTCAACAGGACTCGGCACCGTCTCACAAAGCTCGAGTGAACCAAGAATGGCTGAAAAACAACGTTCCGAATTTCATAACGTCCACACAATGGCTCTCGAATTCACCAGACGCGAATCCGATGAATTATTCTCTTTGGGCCATTTTGGAGAGCAAGGTCCGAACTAAAAGATACAACAGTCTCGAGGCGCTGAAAAAAGCCATTGTCCACGAGTGGGCCAAAATACCTGCAAGTCACATTCGGGCAGCTTGCGATTCATTTTTGGACCGTCTCAAGGCCATAGTGAAGGCAAAAGGTGGCCATATTGAGCGAAAGTAAATTGTTTCTAAATTTCGTATTATTTTTACACATTTTGTACCTTGAATTGAGTAAAGGTAATTTTCCAAAATGAATTTATGGCCTTTTTAATTGGTTACACTTCGAGTGCCGGACCCTGTAAATGGCATAGTTAAAGAGCTCCTCCTTCATAGATTTTAAATAAATGTACTTTGAGGGATACGATGGCAGCACCGATCTATAAAGTCAATTAAATGTCTATCTAACTCGTACAGTCGAAAAGCTGTTTCTAATTAAAAGTTTTTTACCCGTTTTTAAATGCTCCTGCACCACACTGCGCATACTTAATGAAAACCGGTTTTTTTTTTATTTATACACCAAAAAGTTGAAAGGCTTGGAAAGAAAGCTTCTGGTCCTCTTTTAGCATAAGGCGTGAGCAAACTCATTAAATATTAATTATGCCACCAATTAATAATTTTACGTTTAATTTGAGTTATGTTGTAATTTAAATGACGTCACTACCAACGACAGAAACAACAACACAGCACATTGCAATTTATTGGAAAACAATTTCTATACTCTTTATAGCTCACTATCTACCCATTTCTGTAATTTAAATCGTATTATGATTTTTCGTAGCTCATAAGTATATCTGTGAATTAATTATAATACTCTTAGTGTCTCTAAAGTATACCCTAAAATACGTAAAACAAAAAAAAAAAACTTAATTTGAATATAAAAACAGCAACAACAACAGCAACCAGCTAAATGCCCTAAAGTTTGCGTTGAAGCTCCAAATAGTTTTTTCAACATTTTTACATTAAAAATAAATTTGAAAGTTTTCAAAAATTTGCAAAAATAACTGCAAAACTTAATTAAGCATTGCACCTGCAGCACCCAATATAAAAATTTTTAATTTAGTTTTACGCTGTTCAGTACAATTTTTTATTTAATTTTCATTTTGTTTTTTTTCACCTTTTTGGTTTAGTTTAGCATTTTGCTCCACTTAATTGCACTAATTATAAGTTTATTCTGTTTCTAATTATCATTTTTATTACTAAGCCCAATTTAAGACCTAGACACGTACCCAAGTTGGGGCCTAGCACTCGTTGGATTCCATTTTTTTTATTATATCATGCACAACTGCAGCAAGTCCACCATTTTGTTTTGCACTTTACTTAACAACTGCACTGGAAATAACTGTTTTTACACAAGGACTATCTTTGCAACCGAATTATTTGCGTGTCTGAAAAAGAAGCTAAATATAGTACTAACTTTAATAATAATATAACAAATTTTTTGCAGCTAGCCGTATGGCAATCTTTAAGCCAAATCCTTGAGATTTTTCCTGTTCATTGCAAACATTTCCTAACATTTCGAGCAGTACTAACTACTTAACACTTAACCATTTACAAATTTTCAGTGCACAATGCCAAACCTGGTAAGTAATTCACTTAATAATTACATTGCTCATACGTCACTTGAGTCGATTTCAAAAGTTTCCCTCCATCGGGCATTGATGTCTTTGGTACTGATGTGAGAGCTGTTCGTTTTATCCTTGTTTTATTCTTCGTGGCATGTCTCAATTTTCATGTCATTGCTTTCGTATGGTTCCATTAATTTTACACGCCTTTCAGCGCCATTTTTATGCACCGTTGCATGTCCAAACACCAGGACCCGACCCGACCCACACATAAACATACATATACACATCGCATCGATTGTCCGTCCTTGAAATTATGTCTGGACATTAATTTTATAACAATTCTGCCCGAAGACTTGTACTGATTGTACTGCTTCCTCGTTGTCTTTATTTTAAGCTTATTTTTTGGCGATGGCGTCTCCGGAAATGCAAAAAGGTTTCTTGTTAATAAATTGTATTACTATTATTATTTTTGCTTATTGTTTCGCCCTGTCCTTTACTATATATGTACTGTGAAATTTTGATATTATTGCATTTCTTTTTAAGTTCAATGCTCCATAAATTTTCAAAAGGATTTATGCATGTTGCTTGCACTACGTTCGCCCGTCCCCCGTCTCCTTGCTCTCCATTGCCATTGCCGTTGACGCTCGGCGGCGTCCCTAGCACCCCCTCCATGTCACGCTCCATTCGGCATTGCTATAATTTATTGCGTGTGCATTTCCGTATTCAGTTCTGAGTTCATTGGGCTGCATTTCGATGAAATGACTCGATTTGAAATTTTATTTGCTTTCTTGTCTTTAAGCTGTGTTAATCTTCTTAAATAAGAGAAAATGAAAAGTAATAATTGTATTTGATAATGTGTAGTAAAGTCTTTTTATTAACAACATCATCTTAAGGAGGAATGATTTAAGGATCTGCTGAAACCAACAATCTCAGGCACAAAGCAAATAAAAACTCATTAAAATATGGCGTACGTTAAAGTCCCTTGAGCACAAAATACAATTAAATCCGGTGTGTTGTTTAAGAACTCCAAAAGATGCTTATTTCCATAATTTGATAACGATGTTTCTATAAACAAACAAAAATGTTATGTGAAAGTTTAGTTTCTCTAGCTCTTACTACCTCTGAGATCTACGCATGCATACAGACTGTCAGACGAACATGGGTATATCGACTTCTAGTCATCGTGATCACACTTTGGGTAACTGTGGAATATTACCGACATCTCCGTCTATATTTTCGGCTTGCACAAACTTAATATATTCTTTGTATCATAAGGATACAGAGTATAAACAGTTTAATTTTTACCCCGGTCAACCGATTTTGATAAATTTTGGTGATGTCCTGGGAAGCTCTAAAAATTGAAAAAATCAAACTTTACTACTTTATCTTCACAAACACACGAAGTGCAACGAAACTCTATAAAACATCCGAATGCCAAATTTGGTTAGCTAACTTCTTAAACAAAAATTTATTAATTCATCTAAAACATTTGATTTTTAGAGCCTCTGAAACGCTCCTATTGGAGCTATATCATATCTCCCCAATGTCAATGAAATAAAATAAACTTGTAATAAAGCATTTCATCTGAATGTTTGGTTGCTCTAGCCCTTACCATCTCTGAGATCTAGGCGTTCGACCTAAGGAACTAAGGGTATATGTAATACGTCGGAGTCCCCTAAAATGTGTATTCAAATAATAACGACTTCAAGTTCGTCGACGTGAGATTTTTAAAACTTTCTTTAATAGAAAATCTTTAAATAGTGACTATTAATTCTTTTAAAAGAGTGTTTAAAACAAGTGTTTTTTTTTTAATTCTTCTAGGCAAAGGGTTACAATATAGACTCATCTCATCTAGTTCTTAATGGTTTCATAATGGTATCATTTAATATTTGAAAAGGTTTCTGGCATGTGACCACCAATACTACAAGTTATGTAGCGAATCCTTTCAGTCCGATTTTTAACAACCACCAAATAATCTGAAGAGGTCAAATCAGTCAACCGCGGCGGGTGGGCTCACTTTTTGAAATAACCTTCTCACCGAATTCAGTTTTCAGTAAATCAATGATTGCGGTCCTGTTGAAAACAGAACTCTATGGCTCAAATATTCTTAGATCATCGTCCTTTATCGGTTACCATTGGCACGTTGTCCAACATTATTTTTCGATAAATTTGCATTTTCCTACTCACTATCCTTAGCGATATCTGGCACAGCTAAGGACCAAAAGGTCTATGCTAGGCTGCACTCTGTTGTGGCCCGCCAGTGTAACCTAACCTAACCTTAGCGATAATTTCGTCGTATCGTTGTGTTCTCATTCTGGTTGGTGGTCTTCAAATGAATGTCAAATGAGTTCGCACTTGATCAAAAAGAAGATGAATAGCATGTTCTAATGAACGATTATTCGGTACATAAATTGTGCGAAGTGGTCTATAAGTTTTTACAACAGAACACTGATTTTGTGTCAAAAGTGAAATTTGATTTCAGAGATATCCCTTACGGAAATCCGGACACTGTTAAAAACCAACACCCTTTATTTGCATTCACATGGCATAAGGATGGTCATGCGAACGACTTTGGGGTGGTATCCCCAAAAATTAAAAAAATTGAATTGGATCCACAATTAAATGACTCTAGCTTCTTCTAACAAAAAAAATAGAAGTGTGTAGAAGTCTACCAATTAAATTTCAATTCAACAATGGAATATATCGATATGCATAGACCAACTTGAACGGCACATTAAACATCTTTCGATAAAATTTTAACTCTATGAGATATACGGGATCCAAGATCTTTATCGTTTCACGCTGATCAAGAATTCACTTATGTTAAAGCTCGACTTTGTTCAAATAATACATGCACTTCTCACTGGCAGCAAAAGACCTTCGACTCTAATTTTTTATATAATTATAGACTGACGACTCTTATTATAATACTCAAATATTAGTCGTATATAAATATTTACAATTCTACGTATTATTACTTAAATTAGGTTATACAGTTTTGATTTTTACAGAAAGGTTACTAGAGTCTTTATGTTGTCGGTGGTAGGAGTGGCAACAATGTCTATTTGGTTATGATTTGTAAAGTTGATTTCATAATTGGTTAAGGTGGGGCAGAATAATAGGATGTGGTTTATTGTGATGTCAGTGTTTGATTAACAGGCAGGACAGATTGGGATTTTTGTTGGTAAAGTTTGTAGCTTTTCCAATATATCAAGTTGTTTTTGTGGTTTGTGTTAAGGTTGGTTTTCAAGTTTGTGATTAATAAATTCAGCCAATTCGTTTCCTGTAATACCTGAGTGTCCCGGGATCCAAACCAATTTGATTTAATTGATATTATTGCCATTGACTATATGTTGTTATTGTCGATATTAGCTAGTGAGTTTGTTCTGGTTTCGTGAGTTTTACCTTTATATAGTTACATTATGCCCTACAAAGTAAACACCCCATCGTCACATCGTCATACGAAGTGCCTGATATAATTTTTAGATCACTCTAGTCGTAAAACTGTATCTCACTTTAAATGAAATCCAATCTCAATTGAAATAATAAATGCCATATTTTATGAAAATATCATCAAAAACATGTTTGCCTTTAACTGGCAGTACCACAAGAAGCACAAATTTGCTCACTGCTAGAACTACCCTCAGGGTATTGTCTATTTAAAAACAACTTTGGCATGCATCAAAAAACAATTTCAATGCAAGGAATAATAAAAATTCGAGAAACTTTCGGTGCAATGGTAAAATGAACTTGCGGCTAAAAGTTTGAGCCTGGCACGCAGGCAATGGCCAGAATAAACAAACAACAACTGGAAGGGAGCAATTGCGAACTTTAGCTCATAAATTTTTACAGCTGCCGCTAGAATGTTGCACTTCCAACCCCCCTTAACCAAACTCTGCGGTTTCTTATCTGCAGCACTCTACTTTTTTTATTTTTTTTTTTTTTTGAAATGACAACGCCTGGAAAATGAAGAAACAATGCGCGCATAAATTATGCCCAAAATTACATAGCAATGGGGTAGAGTGAAAAAAAGAACTATGACAAGAAGAAAAAATAAAAGGAGCAAGTAGGGGAAGTGAGAAAGAAGAGTAACGACAGAGAGTAGGAGAGGAGATCGCAAAAATCTCTGGTGACACTAAAGTGTCGTCGAAGACAATGAAAAACGCATGCGGCTAACAATAGCACATCAAATTACAACAAAACAACAACAACAACAATTGAAAGAAGCAGAAGAAGGCGGCGCCACGCCCTGCTCTGCTGCAGCAAACTGCTTCCCAACAGAGACAACTTTACATTGTGGTAGCTTTTGTTTCAAAGTGTCATGGCGTATACGTAATTTGTTTGGCAACACACACACACAAACACACACACATGACTACAGAGCAGTCTGTGTCTGTGTGCAAGTGTGAGAGTGTATGTGCGTCTGCCTATTGTAATTTGGCGCCATTATTAAAAATCCTTTATGACGCTAACGGCAGCAGCCGCCGCTCGCTCAGATTTCAGCAAACGCATTTTGTGTGCTCTAATTGCGCCATTAAAAGATGCCAAACACAAAGAGACAACAGGCAAAAAAGGCTAAAGAAAAAGAGAGCGACAAACCAAAGGCAAATCCAAACGCAAACCCATTCAAGACGCCTGTCGTGTGAGTAGAGCAGCAACTCTAGTAGTTGTTGTAGTAGCAACAAAGACAAAAGCTCTATGACAACAACAACAACAACTAGCACAAAAACGGCAGTTAATATAATTTTTATGCCTCGACTTTTTATACCCTTTATTTAAAATGTAATAATCTATAAACATAAATCAAAGTCCATGTAGTACATTTTTAAATCTATAAATTCCGAAAGTATGGAATCAAAATTACAAAGTTTCAAAAAGTTTTTAAGTCTAAGACAGCCTGAAGGCCTGGCTATAAATTGTTTTCCTCCCAAATTAAAATTAACGCTATCTTTTCTTTGAATTACACAGGTCAACATAGTTGATGGAAATCTGAGAGTCATTTCGGAAGTAATTTGCTGCGTACAATCCAATTCCGGGGTCAGAATTGGCCTTTCATATCAGGATTTTGAGATATTTTTGGTAGCACCTTAAAGAAGACATTAGCTTGGGAAAGTTAAATTGATACAGTTTCGCCCATCCCGATTCAGGCACTCACTAAAATCTTTTATTATTTCTTTTTTGTTATCTTATTTTAAATTTACAAATTTTAACGTTTTCCAATTGATTCGCAATTTGCGTTTAGCGATTTATAAAAATTTCATTCACGAACTGTAGAATCATTGTTGATAACTTGCCACCGAGCTAGGCTTGTTAACAGCGGGGTATGGGAAGAATTTTCCTCAGTTTCCGTAGCTCCCCAGGGTGCACTTTTTTAAAAGAACATTAATAGTTTATTAAGCATTTTTAAAATTAAAAGGTCGAATTGCAATTTGTCCGTGACACAGACAGCCAGATGATTGGGACGATTTCAAAATTTATGGTAAAATAAATTAACTATTACATTATTCAAATTCAATCAAATAATATACAATAAATTGTGTTTTTGAAGGTTATCCAATTTCTTAATAATTTCTGATTTTAAAAGCATTATGAGATATGAGAGTCAATACTTCTGCAGTTAGTAGTAAATTAAACCTTAAAAAATGTGATATCATAATTGTTCTTGATGATATAGGTATAGTAAAAGTAGATTAACATGTGTTTTTTCTGTCTCGTGTTTAATTTTTTGCAAAAATTTTCTCTGCTCGATTAGACCGATGAACTTTTGTTATACATATTTTTATATATTTTACCAAGCATTTAAGCATATTTTCCGTAAAAGTGGATCAGAGTACGAAAGCAAACCTGCAGTTGAACGCATTTTAAAAAATTTTTAAGTTTTAAAATCGTATTTTCTGTCCAAGAGCGCCCCGCTAAAATTATTAAAAATTTCTTTGTGCGTGATTTTACTGAATGTTTTTTGTATTTCGTCATCTCTTATATGCCAATTTTCCATGGCAAACTGTTAGCGTTAGAAAAAGAATCTAAAAGCATTTTAAAAATTATGGTGATTGAATCTGTTGTCGAACAGATTTCAACACAATTTGATTATTTTTTTAGTTAAAAGTATTCTCTTGAAAAACCGAAGTAGATGCTGAATAGGATCGTTTTGAAAAACAAGCTTTCATCCTTTATTTGCAAACAGTCCCAAGAAATCTAGCCACACTTTTTAGGTACTTTTACAATTGTTATTAAATGAACCAACTCGGGAGTTGGTAACCAGAATCGGTTGACTTCAAGTTTTTGTATAATTTTTGCTCACAGAAAGTTAATAAGTAGGAAAAATGTATGGAAACTCGACATCTTGAAGTATTTAGAATATTTCCTTTGTTTCTCACAAAAAGTTAAACCTGTACCCAAGCAATGTCAATTTCTAATTGTACGTTTTTCAAGGCACGGGCAGATTTTAAAGCGTTCTAACATACCTTTTTTGAAATCTACAAAAAGGGGCAAGGGAGTAAAAATACCGCCAAAAAATTAACTTCTGAGCATACCTTCCATTACAAATAAAATTTAAAATTCAATTTCGAACATTTTTGCATTGGAAATCGTTTTATAGTCGAGACGAATGGACTCAAACATATATCGAAACAAATCAAAAACCTTAAGGGTGGAGGAAGTCACTTTTTTGGCTTTGGACTTTTGGGATGGTCCTTTCAACCAACATTAAGCAAGAGAAATTCGAGCATGAAATTTTTCCTGGTTTTGACTAGGCTTTCGCCTATTTTTACTGTATTAATAGGATATATTATAGTCGGTATATCTCGACCTAAGTCCCCTTTTCTTTTCGCAGCTCTTGTTGTCGCTGTTGTCTCTGCGCGGATGTCGTAAATGGCATGCTTCATATAAATGGGCTTATGCGTGTGTGTCTTGGAGTATGTGTGTGCGTGTGTGTGTTGGTTGTACTTAAAGTTTTTTTGTTTGCCAAAGGCACTATAAATATTATTTATGCATGTGCTGGTTGGTATGTGTGTGTGCGTAAGGATGTGCGTGTGTTTGAGTCCTTTCATCGTCTGCAGGTGCATTTTATTTTTTTTTTTTGTCACAAAAAAATCATACGACAAATTTGCATTTTATGCTTTTTTTTGTTTTTATTTTTTTATAGCATACTTAGTGGCCATAAAATTCGTTCGCTACCACAATCATTTTATTTGGAGCAACCAAGTAGCTCATCTTATGATTGGTCTTGAGAGATTTTCGCTACTCTTATATATTCAAATAATATATTGGGAGTATGCATTGAAATCCGCTGTTTTTTTACAAAATTTGAGTCTTTATTGTGAAAAAAATGTATACAAATTGTTTATTCAAAGTATTGTCCATCGCTAGCCACTACTTTTTCCCATCTTTCTGGCCATTTTCGAATACCAGCTCGGAAGAACGCTTCATCTTTTGAGGCAATCCACGAATCGACCCATTTTTTGGTATCTTCATAAGAAGTGAACCGCTGCTGGGACAGGGCATTTGTCATGGATCGGAACAAGTAGTAATCGGAAGGAGCAATATCTGGAGAATACGGCGGGTGGGGTAAGACATCCCATTTCAGCGTTTTCAAGTAAGTTTTTACGGGCTGTGCAACATGTGGTCGAGCATTGTCGTGCTGCAAAATAACTTTGTCGTGCCTTTCCTCATATTCTGGCCGTTTTTGCTTCAGTGCGCGGCTCAAACGCATCAATTGTCATCGCCAGTGACGATACGATGAAGAAAACCCTTTCGTTTTTGACGTTGGAGCAGTTGTTCACACGTGAAAAAACGGCGTTCGATGTCTCGCGGCTTCAATTCGTACGGCACCCAATTTCCTTGCTTTTGGATCAATCCCAATGCTTTCAAGCGTCTGGAAATGGTTGCTTGATCGACTGCCAATGATTCTGCAAGTTCTTGTTGGGTTTGACACGGGTCTTCATCGAGCAGAGCCTCCAATTCTTCGTCTTCAAACTTTTTCGCTTGGCCCGGGTGTTCCTTGTCTTCGGTGCTAAAATCACCACTTTTAAAACGACGAAACCAATCACGACACGTTGTTTCACCAATAACAGCATCGCCGTAAACTTCTCTTATCAATCGGCATGCTTCAGCCGCAGTTTTCTTTGAATGAAAGAGGAAAAGTAAAGCTTCCCGCAAATGACGCTTATTTGGCTCAAAATCTGACATTTTTCGAAGAAAATAACTATATGACGACGCTTAAAAATCACAAATCTAATGATGAGAGATTGTTGACAGATGCCTAAGCTTGTCATCTGTCATTTTCAACCATACTTTTTTGCCCACCAATTTAGCGGTGGCTCCATCTATTGGCAAACAGCGGATTTCAATGCATACTCCTATAATATAGTACTATACTATACTATAGTATGTACTATAATTATAATAATATAATACCTTTTTTTTCCTTTTTTTTTTTGCACCAAGTATTTTTAAAGAACGGAGCCAGGGGTCAAAATATCGTTTTTTTATTACTACTTGCTTTAAATGGAACCGGACACTGCACGTAATTTGTTTAAAAAAAAAATAAATCAGTTATGAAAAATGTTTAATTGATGCATTGACGTTTTATGAAAATAAAGAATTCTTGTTTATTAGGCTTTAGATTCTCTTGTAATACAATAAAGTGTAATGTTGGTGCACACATCTTATGGACTTTTCATTCAATCTAAAGAATATTTGGTATAATATAGAATAAACTTATGTTTTACGTGTTACGGATGTTCTCATGAATGCGTCTAATAATTTCAAATCTGATTTTTGCGTGTGTTAGAGGTTATCAATACGGAGGTTTTAAGCCTGTGTTTGTGTGTATTGGTTCGTGTTATATACGCATTTTTGTGAATATGGTAAATATAGCATAGTAAAAAATTTTTCAACACCGGATATTGGATATTAAGTGCAGACAGAGGCGTAGTCGCAAAGGGGTTGAATTGTAGTTTCTGTAGAGCATGAATTTGTTAGAGCTGCGGGCTCTCTTAAGAATACTTAAAATCGTCCATATGGCTCTTAAGAGAGTCATGAAAGTCAAATAATCCAAAAATCGCATGATTGTTAAGATAAGCTAACTAGAGAATCTTACGATGTTTATACACTTTAAGAGTATTCGAAAAGTTTGGGCAGGACAACGTCTGCAGGGCTCACTAGTGGGGTATAAAGACACTAAACGACAAACTTTACTCTTGGTCTGTCTTGCGTCTTCGGCCTGTTACATATTACACTACAGGTTGAGAGATCACAGCAGTTGTTGAGTTTAATCCCAGTTCATTAATTATTTAATAAATAGATAGATATATAAATGTTGTGTTGCTCAGTCAATTATTGTTTTACATATGGCTTTGGAATTAACTACTCCTTTGCATCATTCTTTGGTTTCTAAGACGTAGGGGTCAATACTTAAATTTAAAAGTATATTTTTTTTCAACCACTTGTAGCTATATTCCTTGATCATTACCATTGTAATTAAAAAGAATTAATAATTGACAGAAATTATGTGAAATAGTTATCATTATTCCATTAGTTCATGGAAGACTAGCTTATGAGAGGTGCTTAAATGTTTTCAACAAAATATTCAACAGTTTCTTGTTGAAATTACTTAAAAAACTAAAACTAACTTTTTGTGTGACTTACGAAACGGTTAATTAACAACACAACTCTAAAAAGAACAAAAAGTGCGCATAATTTATTGCAATTGTCAGACATTCTTTAAGAAGAAAAGATGCATAACTCGTATTAAACCTTTTAACTTCAACAGTTTTCATACCGCCAAGACTTCAAAAACATTTTCAATTCATTCAACTTTGGGAATAATTTGCTTAAAGCCGCAACAATTTTCCAAAAAGAAGTTAAAATGCCCATAACCATTTGGATGTAGATGCCAATGCGGCGTATGCGCAATGTTGTTGTGGCTTACTTTTATAGATTCTGGTTTGGCTGTTTAAGTGGCTTTTTGCCGGCATCTACGCATTTGTTTTCCTTATTGAAAAATTAAACTTGTAATAAAATTTAATGACTTGGCGCTTTTTAATAAAAACGACCTAAAACGTCAAAGCTAAGGAACGCGTCCTTTTCGTCCTGTGCTTACGGTTCAAAAATAAATTCGCGTTTATATTCACAATTTTCGTACCTTTTTTGTTTTTGTAAAGAACTTTTTTTTTTGGTTTTTCTTAATGACTATACAAATTTGAAGCGTGAACATCGGTGTGGAATAAAAAAATAACGAGGCTGTTAACATTAACGCAGTTACTGCCACCAAAAAGTCAGCCTCAAAAAAACAAAAAAATAAGCTGGACGACTTATATTTAAATTGCGGCCAGCTCAGAGGCAACCTTTAAAAGAAAATATTTGCTCAATCAGCAAACAAACCAAAATGTGCTGCCAACTTGCCAAGCAATTTACCAATTGGTATCGAAACACTTTTAACCTTTTCCTTGTGCTTTAAGGCAAACAACATCAACACCAACAACAACCAAAAGCTGTACTTCCGCTTCCAAAAATAAAATTTAATGTGTGTGCATGTATGTATGTATATTAAACATTTAAGTTAAGAGAAGCGCAATCGTGGCTTGGCCAATTTGGCACACATCATATAGGAATACATACCCACCCGCACACTCATACATGTACATGATAGTTAATGACTCTGCTGTCCTTGTTGCACGTAATTTATTGCGATTCTGCTGATTTTGTGGACCAATTTTTTTTTTTCGTTTTGTTTTTATTATCCTTAATTGCATGTCTTTGGAATATTTATGAAAATTGCGTGCCTACCAGGCGTATGAGCAATATAATGCATGACTATTAAACGCTATATTAGAACATATTACAATCATAAAGGTAAGTGTATTATAGAGTAGCAAACAGTATCGATGGAATGTTTGCAATGAACACATATAAAAACCATGAAATTATTTTGCATGCATCTTTGGAGGCCGCAGAAAAATCAAAGCTTCGGCAAAGCATATAAAAATAAAAATGAATTTCTGTAGTTGTTGAGAAACTGTGGCAACGCCTCCCTATCCTGCGCCTCCAAGCACTTGCACTTAAGGCAAAACTATAAACATTCTTACAGCACTTGCAACTGCAACAGCAACAGCAGTCAAAGTTTTCGGTAAACGCATTTCAAACACTCGCTGAGATAGTTATTACAATTGTATACAATGCTGTTGCAACAACAGCAACAACAGCAACAACAGCAGAAACAGCAGCAGCTGAAGTAAAACTTGCAGCATTTGCTTCAAACGAAATGCAAGCAGACTCTCCCTTGGCTCTCCCTTGGCTCACTTCCCGAACTTTGCATTCTTTCTTTCTAGTTCTTTGTAGTGCATTCAAGATAGTATAAATTTTATGCTTTAAAAGTTATATCTTATGTATGTATTTTGTATAGTTTTGTATACCCTACTAGACCAAAGGGTAAAAGAGTGTATTCACAACCTTTATTCATAAATGATCATGAACAGGACGACAAAAAAAGAGATCACACCATATCTAATCTATATAGCAGCTTGAGTTTAAGTTTTTTGCACAGAGCTTCCTTTTTTTAAAAAAGAATTTGTCAACAGAAATGCTCAAAAAATAGCATACAGGGTGTACTATGTTCGGAGCGTTCCAAATTTTACCGGCCCACTTGTTTTTTAAGTGCAGTTAGTTAGCTTTGATCATCGTACTGAGCATTGAACGGATGTTAAAGAGCAGTGCGGAAGTTGCAAGTGCAACAGCACCAAGAACAGCAATGGCAGCTGAGGCAAACTTCCGTTGGACAATTGATGAAAGCTCAACAACTCTACTTTGTATTTGTCGCTGGCGTTGCTGTTGTTGTTGTTGTTGCCCCACTTTTGCCTCTGTATGCAAAGCAAGCAGAGCAACTACAGCCGCCATTTGCCGTGTGCGGAAACTTTGCGCAACTGACAGGCGGCCACTGAGTGTTCCCTTAGCTTGCCATATGCTTGGTAAGTGTTTTTGGGAGGAAAAAGGTCGCCTTGTGTTTTTCGATTCGTTTCGTTTCGCTCCAGCTGCAGTAGATGGAGGCACCATAGTGTACGGCAAAGTGCAACCAAAAAAGTTTTGTTTACAAAAGTTTTTTAAATTTTTGTGGCAGTGAGTTGAACTTCCGTTACGCTGCGTTACCCAGCCACGTTAAGCGGCATTCACTTCCGGCTGTTGATGATGTTGCCACCGAACGCTACCAAACAGCTACCTCCTCACGCCCTGCTAATGACAATGACGCTGTCGATTAAGTGCATCCCTTTTGTGACTGAGTGTGTTTGCCTAGCTCAAGCAGCTGATTCCAGTTCCAATCGATCGATCATCTATCATTAGCAGCAAGCCACCCACAAATGTCTACCTCAATTATGTGGCAGCTCTACACAAAAAAAAAACACAAAGAACATACATCAACATGATGCCAAAGTTGTATGGGGAAACAACAAAAACTTGCTGCATTTTGTTGCACTTGGCTTGTCTGGCTGCTGTTTACTTTTACAACCACTAGACTCGTACGCTTCCACGGCACTTACTTAAGCTCTTATTTACCAGCCCACTTAAATTTCAACAGTGACACATTTGCCTATGCCAGACACCGCAATCCTCTCCGTCTACAAAGCTTGCTTGGAAGCAGTCTCCCATACCAACGACGATGACAAGTTGTCATTGCGCGTAAAATTATGTCAACGCTTGTCAACTTTTATGCATTGCCATTTGAGGACGCTGTAGAGGTTCGGGGAGTGAGCTTTGGAGAGCTGCTTCTTACAAATAAAAAAATGGTAAAAAAAGAGAGCAAAGTTGCTCAAGTGAGCCCCGTAGTGCCTTTTGGCTTGAGTGCATTCAATGAATGAATAAAAGTTTCTTTCAACTGCATACGTATGTGTGTGTACGTGTGTCGCCATTTTTATTGACTACCAGCGTAAGGAACATTTAGTTCCCCATTTTAAACGCAAATTTGTTCGTATAACTTTCTTAGTTAAATGTACGTGAAGTAATTCCTGCCTCCAAAAGCAAGTAATTAACTTAGTTATTATTTTGTGTAAGATCGCAAAATCTATTCTTAAGAATTTGAGAACTAGTTTTACTTTTAGTCATTTCTGATGCCTCTCACCCTTTAAGCATGCCTTGTCCTTCAGCCAGATCTTTCAGACCATTAGATATAAAGAAATCGAATATTACAAGAACATTATGTAGTGCACAAACATATTCTCCTCCTAAGCGAACTTGTATATTTTATTCAAAGTGTAAATAATTTGATTATTTTTTGAAAAAAAAAAAGCTGCATGATATTTCTGTTTACTCACCAAACAAGTGGGCCAATTATTTATTCCAATACTGATCCTGTATTGATCGATTCCAGTTTAAATCGATATTCATATCTCGAATCCATTTTCGATTTTAACTCTTTTTTATTTATAAACTAAAATAATTCTGACGCTTTCCTCCTCTCTCTCACTATCTATCGTCTGCTCTGTATTCATTGCAATTTATTAGCCTGCCTGCCATTTGCCACTTTTTTATAACGCCCAAGTGCTTTAGCTGCTGTTGCAATCTCTGCTCTTTCCCTTTAAAAAAAAATAATTTTTTTCTGACGTGGCTAATTAGCTTTCTTGGCACTTTTTGGTGTTTTTTAATTTGGAATGTACAACTCGTTCGCATCCTGCTTGTTGGCTTGCTAAATTTAATAAGTTTTTCTCGCCATTGCCTTTTTGGGCAAATTAGCCTGTCATGTTGGCCGCATTAGCGCGTCTGCGTTCATGCATGAAATTTCGTTCCCAAGTTTATGGTGGCTAATTTTTTTTACTTTTAACAAAGTGGTTGCGTTAACTTTAACTTGTCTTGTTCAGTGTTCGGTGTCTTCGTCTAAACTTAACTTGGAAAAACTTTTTTAACGTCTAAGTATGCTTACATACTATACAGATAATAATTGTATGTACATAAATATTCTTCATTTTTGTTTAGTGCACCAAATAATGCTAGGTTCAAATTGGTTTAAGTTTGTTTTTAGCCAATGTAATAACACATTCTTACCATGTATAAATGTATATGCTTTTATGTATTTGTAAAGTTGTTTTAAAGACACATCTAAACGGCATACAATACATTAAAAAGACAAAAAGCCATATAAAAACAGCAACATTCATAAAATGCACTTACTCACACGCACACGAGTACATAACTTGACTATCACACAATGACAGCTATATACACAATCAATATTTATATATATATATATCATACACAACTTATATGATAAGTGTCTACTCTTTTCCTTTTTTTCGTCTCTTTTTACGCTCTGACATTTCATTTTCCGATAAAAACCACAACAAAAATTGCGCCTTATCAACACTATATATGTTAACAACTACAACCAAACCACCACCACACAAACACACACACTCTAAAATGTCCTGCACCAACACCAACACAAATGCCGATTACAACAACCATTAGAGCGTGCCAGTGCTGCGCACATTTGGCAATCATCATATCGCGTAGCGGGAACTTACCGTGGCACCGTCCACTCCAGCAGCAACAACAACAACCACTAGCAACAACACAGCAACAACAACAACAGCCACCACCACATGCTCATCATCAGCAACAACAAATACCACACCAACAGGCACACCTCCATTGCCACCGTTGCCCAATTCATTTATAGCCATCAAAACCAAAAACAATGACTGCAACGGTGTCGGCGTCGGCGGCAGCGGCAGCAACAACAGCAGCAATAGCCTAGTGTTGCATAGCGGCAGCAATAGTTTTAAATCAAATTTTAATGTTAGCAACAACACAAACAGAAAGTCACCACAGCAGCCGCCACCATTGCCAGTGAAAAATGGCGCCAAACTACAGCAGCAACAACAAGCACTCCACAATGTAGACTCTCACTATCAGCATCTCAGCTACAATACTTCACACTTTAATTCGCTCGATCATCACCAGCAACAGCCACCACCACCGACTCACTATGCACGCGGAAATAACACGCTCGATCGCAAACATACCCAGCATGTCGTCACCGACTATTGCACACAAATCAATCCGCATTATTTGCAAACATTCGACAGTCTCGATCCCTGCAATGTCGCCGTCAATTTGCAGCAGCAGCATCCACATCGCAGTCATTCCAAGTCACAGATCTATAGCTATGGCAGCAGCGGCACGGCTAGTGACACTTCAAACCAACACCATCCACACCATCACAGCAGCAGCAACATTGCGCACATTGAGCATCACTATCATCAGCAACAACAACAACAACACAATGGTCGGTATAGTCAGCCACATCAGCTGCAACAGGCGCACCAACAGCAACAACAGCAACATCACAGTCTAAAGCACACAAAACACAGCAAAGGACATAAGAATAAGCACAGTTCAAAGAATAGTAGTAAATCACAGGATGATTTTAAGGCCATGCATAAGCAGCAGCAGCAAATGCTGCAGCAGCAGCAGAAATGTGCTGGAAGCAGCAAGCAGCAGCAACAAACTCATAAGCGCAATGGAAATAGCAACAATCAAGCCCAACCGCACTATTCCAGTTCCAGTGATAGTCTACCATTTGATAATAACTACTATTAGAAAAGAGCGTCTTAACTTACACCTCTATTCGTCTCACTCAAGCGCACGCACACACACACACACGCACACACAGTAGTATGTATGTATGTATTGGCCGACTTATGCAAAAACCTAATTGAGCGCACTCACACTGTTAAAAATTGCATAAGAATAAACAATTTTTTTCCGTTCTAATTTTTTATGCACACAGGGTTGATTTTCGATTATTTTCTGTTAAGTTGATCGGACCACCAACTATATTTCGCAGAATCAACTGCTTACAATATATGTACCAATCCAAAAATGTAACTTTCTTTAAAGTTACAGGTCGCATTTAGCGGACGTAGCTGCAACTTGACAAATTTGCAACACGTTTTCTTTCAATTTGCTAGATATGCCAAGTCGAATTAACGTAGTTCAATTATATTCAAATATCGGAAGCTTAATACACTTCCTGTGGCTGCGACCAATGCTGGCTTGCAAGTAATTCACACAATGCTGGAACTGTCTCTTAGACATCCTAAGAGTAAAATATACATACAGAAGATTATTCTATTGGATCGTTATGGATCCGATTTGGCTTTATATATGGGCTTTCATCTTAGGACTGAAAATAATAAAAACGGTTTTTTATGCAACCATATTTTATTTTTTGATGAACACAACAATAATATGTATCGTTTTACAAAAATAAATTTATATACCCCAAAGTTGGCTGCTTGGTTTTTTTAAGTGTTTTTAGATTTTTTGTTAGTTCTTGTTTTAAACTTAATGAAACTTTGAGGAATATTCATTTTGTTTTGTTAACAATAACAATGAAATTAAAAGAAGAAACACAACTTTTGAAGTTCAGTAAAAAAGTTTAGCTTTTGTTTTGTTACAGAAAAGCTAATTCAAAACCAAAAAAAAAAAAGGAAATTTATTTTACATCAAGATCTTCAAATTTGTTTTGACATTTTAACGAAAAAGCTTAGCCATTTTCATGTTCTTTTTCATAAAAACCTTAAACCAAGAAGCCCTTATTTAATTATCTTACTAAAAAAAGAGAAAAAAAAACCCAGAATAGAAAGCCCGAGACATAACTAACAAATTATAAGATTAACTTGTTCTTACAATTTTTTTTAAATATAATTAAATAATTTAGAAAAACTGATTTTATGTAAACTAAAAAACAAAATACATTTATTTTTGGGAATAACGATTGTGTTCCTGTGTGCTAGAGAAATTATTACTTTTGTTTTTAATCAAAAATTCACAAATTCAGTATATTGTTTTATAAATATATTTACTTTTTCATCATAAACGTAGTTCATACAAATGATTTTCTTTTAGACAATCTTTAACTTATCAAAAACAAGCATACTACATACTTACAAATACATATAACAATTTTATTCGCTGCTGCAGGCAACTGTTTGTGTTGTTGTTTTCTTAAAACAAAAATTAATTAAAAATGTTTAGTTGAAAAAAATAATTAACTAACTCCTCAGCAGTTTGTGCTATAACTCGCTAAAACAAAAAAAAAATAACAGACAAAAACAAATCGAGCTGAATTATAAATGCAGTTTACAATGCAAGCAAACCCAAAAGTTGAGCAGCTTAATTTGTAATTGAAATGAAATTGGAAATGCATTTTAAATTGAATAGAAAATGTTAAAGCTTAAGTTTAATTTTAGTGTACATAGAAAATGTTAAGGATATAAGTACTTTAATTTACATTAATATTTAAGATACCTATGCATCAAATTTTAATTTTAAGCAAAAATACCCTATCATCCTTCCTTTGCCTATGACGGCAATAGCTAACCAACCAATAACCCAGCTCACCAGTCACGAGATAGGCAATATTTACACCCTGCCCAGATTTCTTTACGACATCCCCCAGGCTAATCGCTTTCTGTTTGTTTATTTCATTAACAAAATGCTTGAAAACTTCAAAACTGCCCACAACTACAAACCAACAACACTTACACACACAAACAAAAAAATCTACACACAACAGTCAACTACACATGCGAGCGCCAGTGGCCACGATGAACTTGGTAATCTGCTTTGGCAGCAGGAGGCGTGCGAGTACGTTGAACAGTTCCCCACAGCGTCTGCATCCCAACAGCCCTTGCCACCATTGCGACAGAGCTGTTCAGCTAGTGCCCTCTATCGCAATGCTAATGCCACATTAAACAAGCGGGCCAGCGGTGGTGAGCTTCTCTCCTGTCAGCAGCGTCATCAGCGCGACCTTTTTAGTGGCGATCTAGGCATACCGGAGATCAACACCCATGTGGGTAGCGTAGTGCACACTTTTGAGACGTTGGCCCTGCAGCGACGCCTGGCTGAAGCACAGGAGCACAGTAAGTATGACGTTCAGGTACAGGCACTGGCACAGCAGTCCAGCAGCACTCAGAGCAAATACAATCAGCTGAAGCGCAAGTCACAAGAGATGCGTCAACGCTTGATGCAACAAATGCACCGCCAACAGTTGCAGCAACAATCACAAAGTGTACTAACCAGCACTACATCCAATACCATCGGCAAGCTAACCAACAGTTGTAGCACCCAAACACTGGCCTCTCATCTAGCCACTCTATCCGCTCGACAAAGTCCACGACCGTCTACCCGCCAGCCGTTGCGGCTGAAGGCAGCGCACTCGACAGAACAGTTGCAGCAACGCTATGGCCATGTTGGCGAGGACTATCGTAAGAATCTCTTTGGCACGCTGACGCCACAACGCAAGCTAAGAACTAGTCTTCAACAGTCCAGTGATGAAGAGCTGCAGGATGAAACGTGTATTGTCAATGCTGCGTTTGACGAGATATTTGCGTGTTACAGTGGCATGGAAGAGGAGGAAGACGATGATGAAATTACGCCACAGATAACCACAGCTACCAACACGGATGATTTGTACGAGGACGAGCACATGCTGGTTAGCCTGAGCGAGCTTGATGACGATGTCTTTGCCAGCAAATCCCAGACGGCAGCCACCTCACCCACTACCTGCAATCATGACAGAAGCAATGCCAGTTCCAATGCTGGCTGCACGCCTAAACACAGTCATGGAGCCTTGAAAAAACAACTTGCACCAGCACCCCCTTTGCAGCAGCGTTCTACCACGTTGTCGAATCTCTTTGAGCGCCTAATGAATAGCAGCTCGTCGACTACGGTTCCAGCCGTTAGCCGACACAAGCGATCGCTCAATAAAACTAACTCAGAGCAGCAACTGCAGCCGACACAGCGGCAGCATATGCGCAAATATCCTGCTCAACTACAGCTAAACCGAGAACCATCGTCCGATCTCAATAGGGGTTCCACTTTGAGTAAGTCATTTGTGCGACAGCTGAAGAAAGCCTCCTTTAGACAAAAACGAGCGGCGCCCGCTCCGCCACCGAAACCACGATCGAATGTGGCACATGTGACACCTCTGCGCAATGTCTTGATCTTCCCAAAGCGATCCAAGTCGTCTAACGAGCTGCTGCTCGATGATCTTGGTGTACAGGCTCGTAAGTACTATAGCAAGGCAGACAATTTAGGAAGCCTACCGCAAAGCGCCATGTTGTAGATTAAAGAAAGCCTTGATAGCCCTTTCACCTGAGCACTATAATTACCATTCAGCTGGATGCTCATGCCCTGTACCCAAATAGTTAAACTTATTTTAAACAAGCCCAAGAGAGCTAAATTCAAAGTAAATACCAAAGTACGATCAGTACGACAAAAGAAATCGAATTAGGGTGTCCGTAGCAAATTTCAGTATTTATATTTGATAGAAAGTGGGATTTTATTATTATTTCCAAATTATGTTCAAATGGTAAAAATTTAACTCAATGTGGCGCAATAAGTTGCTGCGGGTACAAGGTTTACAAAAGTCGGACTTTTCCGACTTTAGTCGCCCACTTGTTTTGACCGGCTTTTTGTGACTAGTTTTCAAGCAGAGTCTCTTCGACACTTGCCGTATGTGACTGACAAGCTAATCAAATGCATTTAGTTTTAAATATTAATAAATTACTTTATTTTTTATTGATTAATTGAAAAACATAACAGAAGCGACGCTTTTGTAGACTAAGAGATCCAACGTAGAACGAAGACCGCAGTGTAACCCGCCGCCATTACGGAATAATTGAGAAGAAACTAAAGGAAATTAATTTAACAAGACGAATTCCAAAGAGTTTAATGCCATAATTGCAAAGGAAATGATAACATTTTGCAATTAATCAAAAATTAATTTCATATATTTAATAATTAATTAATTTTTAAGAAATTGCATGAAAATCAAAATATGTTATTAAAAGTATTCATGTACAAAGAATTGAAACCAAATAAGTAACACTTGTGCTCTCATAAATAAACTAATGCATGTAATATTTATGTTAAAGAAAATATTCATTAATAAACAAAATATAACGTCAAAAATTAAAAATAAAATACCAGTTACCAAAGGTATGGCATATAACAAGCATATAGAACAGTGGAAATAGCTTAAACACAGTAGTAGTTAAATTATATAAACAATAATAATAATGTAAAATTTGTTTCAGGATTTTCTTTTATAAAGGTATTTAAATTTGTTACACGTGGTTGTTTAACACTATTTCTTGATTTTTCTAAAAGAGTAAACGCAATTGGACGTAAGTTAAGAGAATTAAGCAGAAAAACATTATTATTATTGTCGTTTGAGTTAATTGTTTAATCTATTTCCGGTATGCATATTGCCTTAAAGTAAATTTAATTTCTGCAACTGATTTTAAGAAATTTCCACTGAATTTTACGTACTAAATAAAGAAATTTGTTGTAACTTGTAGTTAAATTATAAATCAAATGTAAAACAACAAATTATATATTACTTAAAACTTATGTGCATGCAATAAAAACCAATTCAAATTTACTATAGCCGTTAACTTAAATCAGACGTGTACTGTCCAGTAGGGATTGGCTGGGCGAACCAATAGCTTGAAAAGGCGTATGGGCATGTGCGACAAAAGAGATTTGCTGGTGTTCTCAACAAATTTCCATTTAAGTAGAAATATGATGCTGAAATATAAATATATTTGTATAAACAAATCAACTGGAAAACGCTTAACTTACAAACTTTCCATGCCACAAACCTCCGTTTTGCAAGTATCATATCTATCCCACAAATGATCTTTAGCTACTAGCTTTGCCTCAGCCTGCCAGTGTTCCCAGCTAAGATCCCTGGTATAGTATAACTTGAACTTGGCACGACGCAAAGCTTCTATAACTTGAGCCTTGTAACGATCGCTGGAACGCACATAAGACTTAGGATTGCGCAGCACAAAGCTTGGCGATTGTACCGTATATGTGGATAGGTTGGCAAATTCGAGTACAAAAATCAACTCATGCACACGCGAGTTGGTCAGCGCATAGAGCTTATCCGTGCCTATAAAGTATTCGCCTGCTTCAACGCTGTTGTATCCGTAACGAAAATCTTTCGCCGTGTGCGAGGTTCCATTGTAACGTTGCAGCACGAGAGTCCAGCCGCCTTCATTAAGTATCTGCTCGCAGAATACATCAAATGGTTTACTTGCCGTCTCCAATTGTATAAGCGTATAGCCATGCTTCTCGGTAACAATGCAGCTTTTGGGAATATTGCTAGTATCAGTCTTATCCACTAGCTCATGCGTCACATTAGCTAAACTGTCAATAGCTGCGTTTATCTTTTCCACGTTTAAGTTAAGCTTGCGAGTAACTCTAGACAAAGCAGCATTGGACGTGGGGATATTACTGCAAGTCAATGCAATACTTAAGTCTCTGTTATAGGTCACTCAATTTACTTGTACCTCTTAAACGAACTCAGGGATCCATATTCAAATACGCATAACAGCAAAAGAATTAGCAAAAATATTTGACCAATTTGTGGCATCTTGTGTTCCGAAGCTGTTTCGGACTGTTAAAATGTTTTGTTAAATTTAAAGCTTGTTCAGAGCGTATTATTTAGCTTACCCTTGAACTTATTGACGGCAAACTGATAAGCCACGCTAGGCTTTGTTTATTGCTACTATTTATATGATTGATCGTCATTAGTGCTAACAATTTCCTCGCTTACCACGCCGAGCTCGAATTGAGCTTGTCCATGATGCTGCTGTTGTGTAGTATGATACTTGAGGGAATGTTGCTTAAGATGAAGAACTCTTCGAAAACTTTTGAAACACAAGTCACAACGATGCGGATGTTCGTTTGTGTGGCTGCGCTCATGGCTACGCATAACGCTGAGTTGGGCAAAGCGCCGGTCACAGTGAGTACAGGCATAGGGTCGCTCCCCTGTATGCGTGCGCATATGCAATTCCAGCAAGTAGACGCGGGAGAAGCTGCGCTGACAAACGGTGCACCTATGTGGTCGTTCATTGGTATGCAGTGCCACAATGTGCCGTCGCAAATTGCTTGATTCCACAAAACTTTTGTTACAATGAGGGCACTGGTACTGGGACAACTGTAGATGTCGCTTTTGATGAGCTACTAGAGCGGCATTACTTTTAAAAGTCTTGGGGCAGACATCGCAGGCGTAGGGGCGCTCGCCGTTATGCAAACGCACATGCATGTTTAAGCTGGAAGGAGAAGGGAACCGTTTGCCACAGTAGCTGCAGCAATGGCGGCGTTGTGTGCTTTCCGTTTTGAATACTTTTGAACAGCTATGTGTGTGAATGTTGGCCTCCTGGGTGTAAGTGTGGCCGCATTGCTGGCAATTGTACAGAAAAACAGGCGTATGTGCTTTTCCAATATGATGTTCTAAAGTAGCTGCTTTATGGAAAACTGCACCACAGTCGTCGCAACGGTAGAGGGGCACGTTCGGCTGAAATTGCGATTGGGACGGAGCAGTATCGCAATCTTTTTCCAAGACAACAGTTTCAAAATTGCTGGGTTCAAGCTCTATTACATAATCAACGTTAACAGCGCTGCTCTCTTCAGTACATATCTGCCCTAGCTGATCGTCCAATAAATCACTGGTATTGGCTCTAGATGCTAAATCTTGGTAGTCGAGTTCGGATAACCTTTGTTGAGTATCGTCACATTTTTTGCGAAATTTAGCTGCAACGAGCAACTCTGTGGTGCACCCTTTGCACAAAAACTTTGGATATGCATCATTCGTTTTAACCTAAAAAAGAATTTTATAAGTCCATAGATGCGCTCGTGTTTGTTTAAAGAAACTCACGGTAATGTTGCCGCATAGTTGCAACAAAGTGCATAAATTCATTTGCAACTCCTCCACTTCCTCGTTTAAGTCAACCATAAACTCATCCTCTTGCAGACATGCGCGGCATAGCAATTCACTCAATCCGTTGGACATTTTAAGAACAAAAATAGCAATAATTTAAAAAATAAACGCGTGTTTTATTTTTGTTGTGAGTATATTTGGTATATGCAATTGTTAATGGCAACAGCTGTTTTGCAGTAGTGGTGGGATACTATCGAGTGCATTATCGATAGTTCAATTTTCCGAACACTATCGTAGTTTTATTTAAATAATAGATAGTCAGGCATGTTCTAGATTTCGATTCAGACAAAAAGTGTCGGAATCGAAATGAAAGGTGTTCTAGATTTCGATTCCGACAAGAGTTTACTCGTTATGAAAAGTTTGGCTTGCAGCTGTCGAAATGAAAAGTATTTTGCTTTGTTTGCTTAAATAAACGCATTAATTCCACCAAAATTAATTTTGTATTATTTTTTAATGTTTTAAGAAAATTTAGATGTGCTCAATTCAACGAATCAAGGTTAATTTTCATTATATATTCTTATGACAAAAAATGTCTATTAAAATTGTGTATACATGCAAAACCAAAACGAGTGGAATGAAAGTAAGGTGTTCTGGATTTAGACAAAAACAAAACTTCGAAATGTGTATTGTGTAGTCGTGTTGTCGTGTTGCACAAGTAAATTCGAAGATAATTTTATTAATGGATGGCTTAAAATATGTATATAAAACAAATTGTACAAAATTGCTAAATAAATAAAAAATGTTTGTCTGTCAGAAAGATGTTGGCACAAAGAAAAATTAAATTAATAAAATGGATGTTCGAAAACTTGAGGTAACTCTACAAGTGAACTTATCGATGGTTGATCAGCTGATCAGCTGGCAATTTGCTTGGAATTTGGCGCACTTTTTAAACAAACAACAATGATCCGCTTTTTTTAGTTAATTGTAGTAATACATTTTTGAAGGAGCAAAAAAGGAAGTGCTAAGCAAAACACAATACCAACGTTGTCAAATGTTGGCAAATTTGCAAGCACCAACGATGTCAACTACAGGAAATATGACTGTGAGAAAGAAATGTGCCTGTTTAAGCGATGATAATTAACCGCATGACCAATACAATTGTGAAATGCTTATGGAAAATAAACAAACAACAATTCAACAAAGCGGAATGTAGCAGAGAAGTAACTGAAGGTGGCTCTGAAACTGCTGCTTAAAATAATTTGCCGACTAAAATAAAATAAACACATAGAGTTGGCGAAAATTTGTATGTTATACTTTTAAAACTAAAATGCAAACTACAAATTGCTTAAGTTTTTACTACGTGTCCATTTTTAAAAGACGGCTGCTGTATGATGCCGCTTCCATTTCAATTTGGCGCCAAATAAACAAACATAAACAACACAGCTGCTCTGCACAGCTGGTCTAAATGAAAACGATTCGAAAACGATTCGAAGTGGATTCGAACTCGGTCGAAATCTAGAACACCATTTGTCGGAATGCACTCGTTATGACTTTTCAAAACGAGTCGAAATCTAGAACAGGCCTGAGTATACTTTCTATTAACCAAGAGTAAATAGCCCGCGTTTTTGCAGAGGTCTGGAACTTTTTGACAAATCAACGGACATAAAATTAGTAAAGTAAAATTTGTATGAACATTTTTGCCTTAGTAGACGACTTTCATAAAATTTGTGTTTCCAAAAAAATGGAAAAAGATCTCTAGCAAGGAGGTAGCAGCATTCAACATTATATAGCTATTCCAAATATAAATCTATTGAGCTTTTGAAGGTTAGACTAAAAAATGTAACTTAAACTATTAAACTTCCAGAGACCCTACTAAAGTTGGCCTACAAAACTTAGTCAAAAAAGTAATTAACTGCTGCCACCTCGACTGAAAGTGTTCATTAAAAGTAGCCTAATAGTTTCGAAAAGCAGCATAAAGCATAGAAATGAGGAAATGTTGGTCTTCCGCCACAAAACAAATCTACTGGAAGGATCCATTTTTTATTGTTTTTTTTCTTTGATTTTTAAGATGTGACGTTTCTATCAAAAATTTTGCAATATCCTTAGCGTAAATATTACATTTTTTCTCACTTGTTCTATGGAATTTATTTTAAAAATATATCCCTTTTTCGAGTGCCTTTCTCACGTTGTTCGTTATTATTAAAAGTTTCAACTATCGAAGTCGAAATTATCGAGTTGAGGTACTATCGATGGTATAGATAGATATCCCACCTCTAGTTTGTACCAAATGAGTCAAGTGAAACAGTATTGGGTAACATAGTTAGCTAGGAAAGAATGAAACATTTTAAATTTTGAGCGGAAGTTTTTCATTATTGGCGGGTATATATTAAATATCTTATAGTAAAATAGACATTAAGTGTGTACTATATAATGATAAACTAAACACAGAATTTATTGTTTGAGCATTGATTCGTCAAATGCACTGACCTATTCTGGCTAGACCTTCAACATGATTTCAAAGTAATTTATAATACACAAAACAATTATCAATATCAAAAATGTATTTCGTCACTCATATCTTTAAGGAAAGTCTCCAGCTTCCATTCCATTTGCTTGCGCTCTTCTGGCGTAGCAAACGCATGCTGCACTGCTTCCATAGTCAAGTCAACACATTGACCACGTGAAAGCTTAAAATTTTCGCTTGCAATTAAAAACTCTTTTGACAATGTCGTATCAAACACCCCACAGTCATCCGTACACAGGACTTTAGGTACATTTGATTTTATAAGACCGCGAAGGTGATGATCAACAAAGTTTGTTACTGTACCCGACTTCACGTTGCTAGTCAAACAACATTCAATAGCAATATTGTGTTCTTGCATGTAGGCTATGTTTTTGCTGTTAAGAAAAGTTCCATGACCGCAGCGCGACATACCAAAATCCAGCATTTCCTGAATCTCCTCAGGATTGTCAATTTCGGCACAGTGTATGGCCAATGGAAGTCCGGCGGCCCGCGCCATATTAAGGACGTTTACGAATGTATTAAATTTACCGGCATGAGGGTTACCGCTTAAATCGATGCCAGCTATAATACCTGGATTAGATTCACTGAACTCCAAGGCCAATGCTACTGATTCTTCTGCAGCAACCAGAGCTTCGCCACGATTAATGGATATCAACAATTTAACCTGAATAGGGTAAGTGAGATGTGCCCGCTTTATGGTATCTACCACATATTGTAGATATTGTCGTCGCGTCATATACTTGTTTGATTTAGGAGTCGTACGCAACTCCAAGTATATGACGTTATCCTTGGAAAAATCGCGTATGACCAGCTCTGTGGCATATTGAAGTCCCTCAGGTGTTGAAGTTAATTCGTGCACAAAACTAAACTTCTCAAAACAATCGTTTAAATTGCAATCTCCATCGAATTTGACAAAGCGCTCACAGAGTTGTGAAAATTTGGTTGTATTTTGACCATACAATTTTTCTCCGAGCTCGTGTAAACTAGCTATGCTTAAGGAGCCGTTTAAGTGAGCATGCAACTCAACTTTGGGCATCAACTGCAGAAAATTTAACATTTCTTTGGCCGGATAAATAATAAGCATGGAGTAAAAAGTGTTGAAAAACATTGGTAGATTTAGTAGTTATCAAACAATCGGAAAAGCTTGCCAGACTGTTGCAGCAGGTAAGTGTCATCGCTATCGATTAGTAGTGATATAAATAATACTTTTTCCAATGCAGATATAAATAAAAACTATATTTATATAAAGTGAATTTTATCTGAACGTACGGCCATGTCGGATGCTCATATGGAAGCGCCGGCCTCAGTGCGCCTAACTAACGATGATTTTCGCAAGCTTTTGGCAACGCCGCGTGCTCCGCCACCAGGCAGCAGTACAAGTAGTGGTGCTACTGGATCCTTGGCTACTGCGACCTTTGCCACACCAGCTTCCGTCGGCGAAAAAAAGAAAAGCCAAAGCAGTAGTGAACGCAACGACTTGCGTCGCAAGAAAAAGAACTTCTACGCGGCACTCAAAAAACAGGAAGATGTTAAACTACAGGAGCTATCCGAAAAATACAGAGACCGTGCTAGGGAACGTCGCGACGGTGCCAACCCAGATTACACGAACGCAAGCACACCTGGTCATGGAAGCAGCACCAATGCTTATCGTGCCGTAGCACCCGACATGAAATCGGGCATCGATGCTGCAGAACGACGACGACGCATTATTCAAGAATCTAAGTTTTTGGGTGGTGATATGGAACATACTCATTTAGTAAAAGGTCTCGACTATGCGCTCTTACAAAAGGTTCGCTCTGAATTGCACTCTAAAGAAGCTGAAGAGGAGGAAATAGCTGCCGCTGTGGCACGCGAAAAACTAGCTGAGGCTGCCGCTGCTGCGGAGCAATTAGAAGCTGAAAGGCGCGAAACAGAGGATATAAATGCCATTAATGGAGCACTTGCGCGTAATATATACAATCTCATACAGGCGCGTCGTTCCAAAGAAGTGCCACGCAACGAGCTTTTTGCGCCAGGCCGTATGGCCTATGTTATTGATTTGGAAGACGAACTTGGTGGAGAAACCGATATACCAACGACATTGAAACGTTCCAAATTTGAGGTGCCGGTTGCCCGCGAAGATATTGCAACCCTAACAACCAACGATATTGTCATTAACAAACTGTCACAAATATTGAGCTACCTTCGTGCTGGCGGCCGCAACAAGAAAAACAAGAAGCGTGACAAAGACAAGCCGCTCTTTTACGAAAAGGAAATGGAACATGTGCCCAGCGTGTCCAGCAACAGCGCATCTACCAGCAACAGTGTGGCTTCCAATCTTAGCAAGAATAACAAAGCAACTAATTTGGGCGAGAGCATATATGATGACGTCGGTGATTACCGACCCAGCAACGCGTCGCGCAACGATCGACATGGACGTGGTATTGAGAAGCCCAAAATGGCCGGTCAGTCATATTTTGGTGAAAACGCCACTGAAGTTGCGGAACCCGTCGTTAGTAGCATACCACCACCTCCCAAAATTTCCAAGGCAATGGCAGCTCGTTTTGCAAATGAGCCTGAAGGCTATGCCGAGTGCTATCCTGGGCTAGAAGAAATGAACGATGCCATCGATGACTCGGACGATGAAGTAGACTATACGAAGATGGACTTGGGAAATAAAAAGGGTCCAATTGGCCGCTGGGACTTTGATACACAGGAAGAGTATTCAGATTATATGAGTACAAAGGAGGCGCTACCAAAAGCAGCTTTTCAGTATGGTGTCAAAATGCAAGACGGTCGAAAAACTCGCAAGAACAAGACCGAAAAAAGCGAAAAGGCTGAGCTGGATCGTGAATGGCAGAAAATTCAAGTACGTATATACAGTAGCCGCGTTATCTAGGAGATTTTAGCATATGTAAATTTGACTTTCAGACAATCATACAAAAACGCAAAATGCCACGGGACAGCGGTGGCGGAGGTGGTGGTGATGAGCCCGATTACAAATCTGCCAAGTATTAGCCGTTTCTTTGGACATAGTAACATTTATGTTTATTTGAATTTTGTAAAACGTAAAATATAATTGTATAATCCTTAATCTTTTCACAAATAGATTTTTGCCTCTTTATCACTACATATATATGTATTTATCATTTTCAAATTGTAGACTGTCTTTTTCTTGATGAGAGCATAAAACACCCAGTTTTGATTTTATTTTATACTTTTAATTATAACATTTATCTTAATTGAAGAGCTAGGTATGAACTATGTTTTACTCCTTAATAACTATATCTTTGAGTTTATTGCTGGGTCGAAAACATATGAAGATACTTATTTTTACCTAAGTATTACGCGGTGTTTGCAGTTGTATTTTGGTGATTGGAAAAGACCTATGGACTACACATTAAGTTAAAATATTGTTGGCTCATACCTAAGATTTCCATATAACGATCTTTTGCTTAGTGAATATAATTGGTTTATCTGGTTATAAGCTGTTGCACCGAGTTCTACGCTAAGCTTTACCGATTTGTTTTATACTTAACACTCGTGTATATAATATGACATCCAACTTTTTAAAAACATTAAGTATCGTACTAACAACACTAACGCTCGGGAATGCTAATGCCTATCGTCTAACCTCATTGATAATTTAAACTCTATTTTAAACTAAGATTTATAAAATATTCAAGAAAAAGTTGTTCTAACTTCGATATTTTTCCGAAGTTGTATACGCCCTTCACAATGCCAAAATGCAGTGTTTTAGATTTGTTTTCATAAGTTAAATTTGTAAGAATACAATAACTTTTAATAGGCTGGTCATATAGCGCGTATTTCGGATGCCGCCAAACATCCTCATCAGTGACCTTTGAAAGAACTGTGCCCAAGCGGTCAAGAACGCCCACGCGGACAAAACGGATAAGCCATTAAAGTATCCCACCCATAATTGATCAAGTTTTTTTATACTTCTTACTAAAAATGCATATTGGGAATTATGGGAAGGGCCTGTAGAAAACAAAGTCTTTGGCTTTCGTACGAGCTATTTCGGTTTGAACTTTACTTTGTAGGTTGTGCTCTACATGTGGTGCGCGGACTATATTGTTAAGTAGCTCGCAAATTAATTAGTGCCGATGTGTTTTTCTGGTGTGCTGTTGATAGATACATAATTATTCATTAATCTATATGGTGCGTAAAAGATTTAACCGATGATCATGCTTTTCATTTGTCATACAATAATTATTTCCGACGCAAGGCACCTATTGCCCTCAGCTAAGCTCAGAACTGCTTTGGATTTCATTCCCACTCTGGTCATGATTCTCGTGATTTATTGGCTCTTCAGTCATTCCAATTATGGCTGGCTTTAGTTGAGCCACTGGTCGCCGGTGATAGCCGCCGCCGTTCGACCAATTTGACATCCCTGACACACAAATTATGCTTCGAGTTGCTGGCAAAACGAATTACCGATTGTGTTGTAACCTGTGGCACATGACGCAAATCAAGCCATATTAAATTCTCGCACTTTGATAAATGCTCTAGTGAATTTTCTGAGACCAGACGGCAAGCACTTAAGTTTAGCTCCTTTAACTTAGCAATTGCAGTCAATGAGGTGCCAATTTGAGCCACTCCAGCATCTGTAATACGCTGGCAAGTCGAGAGATCCAAATGCTGCAAATTCGGCAGTGACTGTGTTATATAACGTACAGCTACATCCGAAATGTCAGTGCCAGCAAGTTTCAGCATCTTTAGGTCCCTCAGGCGGGTCTTCGAGTCACTTAGACCAGGCCTCGAGTCTTTCGGTGGTGAGAGTATGTCTCGAACTGCTGCATCGTTGAGACCACGCACAAAGCTTAAGTCAAGTATCTGCAGGGGCGGACAAAGGCAAGTGTGCAGGGCTAGCACTGCCTGTATGGGACAATTCTGAAGAGACAAATTTTTCAAGGCCGGCAGACGAGCAACAACCCAAGCCAGCTGGCGCTTAGCAATTTGCGTCCAGTCTAGAATCAGATGCTCCGGCTGCCGTCGCACAATTGCTGTCAAAAGAGAGGCTGACATTTTGTGCTCGGCGCAATTCATGCGCTTCCAGAGATCAGGATCAACAGCTGCAGTAGACCAGGCCTTGCATACAGAGCAACAGGTGACAAGTGTCTCATGCGGCAAATAACGAAAGATAATTTTCAGAACTGTGGGATCAAGCGCCAGATTTTGTGAGCTGTGATGCATACTGTTAAAGCCATTTCCATTGGCATTAACATTTCCGCTGCTATTGTTGCTGCCACAGCTCGTGTTTGCCCCGTTGTTAGTGCCATTGGAAAGACTGCTTCCCACGCTTGCACCATGCTGACCGCCAGATGATGGAGCTGGCCGTACAACATATTGAGGTTTTTTCAGCACCCGTGTAGACGAGTTGAGCATCTGCTGTGCCAGCTGCGAGCGTATAGAATTTTTCTTTCGTGATCCACTGCCACCGCTGCTGTAATTGGAAGTGTTAGTGTTGCCGCCAACTGTGGCATTTGTACCTCCGGCGCCAAGACTTGTAGAGCATTCGATGGAACTACAAGGCGCATCGTTACTTTCATGCATGCTGCTACTAACACTGGTGCCATCGTCGCTCTTCCGCCTCTTGACCTTGTCAATTGGATTTGGTGAAATTCCTGGCGAAGGAGTGTCACAACTGTGGATACGTTCTGTTTTTACCTCCAGCTGATGGTGACGCTTAAGTCCGTGCTTCCAATGTGTTGTACCGCTACTTGCTGTATGGGCACTGCCAGACTCCATTTCCGATTCGCTTGTGAATACGAAATCATTATATTGGCCGACTGGTGGCGGTAAAAAAGTGACACCTTCGTGACTCTCGCCAAGTGCACCCTGTGCAACGTTTGCGCTACCTACAGACACTCGTCGGACTTCTGATGACTTTTGTCTGGCCCGAAAATGGCGTGGCTGTAAAAGAGGAATAAATTAAAAATTAAAATGTATAATGTATTATTTTACTGGTCAATCTTAAATAGCCAGATTAATACTTCTTAATTAAATCAAAAGTCGATATTTTGGCTGATATATATTGGCTATTTTTCAGGGAAATCGTTCGAAAAATTGGCTATTTTTTATGAAACTTGGCCCCTCATCTTCATCAATACTTAAGAATAACTCCGACTACAAAAACTACTACTAAAAAATGGCGTACGTAAAGTCGGGCGCGGACGACTTTGGGATACCCTGGTACCACTAGCTTGCAATAAAATCCTGATCCTTCACAAAAAAACAAAAAAAAATAAGAATTTTTAAGCAAACATTTTTTTTTGATCGATCGTTCCTATGGGACCTATATGATATAGTCAACCGATTTCGATCAAATTTGACACAGTGCTTAAATACCTTAAAAAAGATCTGAATGCCGAATTAAGTTCAAATTTCTTTACAACCAACAGAAACACATCGAATTTTGTATAAAAAAAGTTTTTTTTTTGACCGATTGGTCCTATGGGAGCTATATGATATAGTCACCGATTTTGATCAAATTTAGTACAGTGGTTAGGAACTATAAAAAACTCACTCACTCCCAATATCTTAACAAACAAACGAAACACAACAAATTTAGTTAAAAAATCGATTTTTTGGAAGATCGGCCCTATGGGAGCTATATGATATAGTCAACCAACTTTGTTCAAATTTGGCACATTGCTTAAGTGCTCTAAAAAATTTCCAAACGCCAAATCTAGTTACGATATCTTTATTAAAAAACAAAATATAGTGAATTTTGATTTTAAAAAGTTATTTTGGCCGATCGGTCCTATGGGAGCTATATGATATATTCATCCGATTTTGATGAAATTTGGTACAGTGCTTGAGAACCATAAAAAATGAATACCAAATTTGGTTACGATATCTTCATGAACAAACGAATTATCCATTCAAAACCTTTTTTTTTGTCGAGGTCGTCTCAAACACCCTTATGGAAGGTATATAATTTAGCCCCGATATCAAAAAAATAAAATAAACTTGTCTCCTATGGAATAATATGGGATCTAATGTGAAAGTTTGAATACTCTAGCTCTTACCACCTCTGAGATCTAGGCGTTCAAACGGACAGACTGACGGACGGACATGGGTATATCGACTTCTCTATTCACCCTGATCATATTTTAGGTAACTTTGGGGTGTCTCCGACGTCTCCTTCTATATAATACATACATTTTCGGCTTGCACAAACTTAATATACCCTTTGTACCATACGGTACAGGGTATAAAAATTTTAAATACACCTTATTGCAAGAATTGATTTTATTTTGATTGTACTAACCTTGTAGTCATAGTTCTTGCCCGAGCGACAACAACTCGGACACTCCCAACTGTTTGGCAAGTCCTCATTGACAATACCCTTGGCATCTGCTGCATCTTCGGTACCATCAAGCTGTGATAGGGCACAATCCGGATGTGCAATTTCGTAGCAAACTGAGCATTCCATAAGAGCAGAGGGACCCTCAGCTGAAGCCAGCTGTTTGGTCTGCGGAGACACTGGCGTCTGTCTCCACCCATCCAAATGACAATAGACGCACTGTGCCGTTACTGGCAGCATGGGCGACAAGCATTGACGCATCATGCATGTCTGCTTGGCCCTGCCGGGTCCACCAAACTTAACCATGTCCATGCAAAATGGACAAGTGCCACAATCGGAACGCTGACAAGCTGCGCAATTCTTGCAACGTGTCCGTCGTCGCCTTGGTTGACCTGTGCCCGTCAAATGTGGTGATAGTTTGGCCTCTCCGGGCGAATGACAATTGTCGGGAGATGCAGCCGCGGCGCTGGAAGTGTCTGTGTTTGCCAAATTGTAGCTGGAACATGACGCTATGACACTAACTGCATACCCACCTCCAGTGGGACTGGTGCTGCAATTGACACCATTATTGCTAGCTGCTGCAGCCACGGCATTGGCCAAATGCATTTTTTTGGGTGGGCGATATTTCAGCGTATCAGTAGGTAGCACAAAGGTGGCCTCTGTAGACAAATCAAGATTTAATGATAAATTGAATAAACTCTCCTTCAGTAACTAACTCACCTGGTTGTGATCCCAGCGAACCTGGGATTCCGTTCTCCAGTTGTTCCTTTTTTAACACCCCATTACTATATTCCACACCTGCACCTGCACCGCAACTACTGTAGCTATTGCTATTATTGCCTTGTGATGTTGTTCCTCCTCCCTCCGCTGTTTCTCCTCTAGCTGCCTCAAGTTGTTGTTGCTCGCGTATGACTTCAGCGTTTTTAAGCGCAATCTCCAATTTGATTTCCTGCTTAACACGAGTCCGATCATAGTGCTGGTATGTGGTCTGTGCATCGCCTGGTGGCCGTAATACAGACACACCCGTAACAGCCATGTCCTGCTGATCCTTGCAATGACGTTCTACCAATGTACGTACATCCTTAATCAGGGCTACCGGGTCCAAGACTAGACTCGGTACATTTTTTCTTTGTGGTGGCAAATCGTACAAGTACATGACAATTTCTTTAAGCCCAAACAGCTCATAGTGAGTAAGGTGCGTATGCGGTCTCGCAGCCATTTCTGCCTCGCTGGCTGACGTCTCACCCTGCAAGTGAGAATGGCCCAGCAGTGTGTACACATAGCGTGCCAACACATACCAAAGCATCTCCGTAAAGAACGGATAGCGAAACTTTTGCGGTACTTTGGTATTGTCCTCTACGCTGGCTGTTTTCAGTTGCTTGACAATGCCGAATGAATGCAGAAAATTACCACCAAAGACAAGCGACTCGGTGGGTGTATATACTGCGTGTATCCAGCCAGTAGGTATGAAAAAGGTATTGCCGGCGGTAAGGTAAACACGCGCGCATTTCTCAACCGTGTCGCCAAAGAAAACATCCGCTTGCTTGCCCGAAAGAACCCATTTTTCGTAGAGCTGGAGATTGCGATCAGTTGGCGGGATCAGCCAAAATACTTTGCTACCCTTGAGTATGTGATACCATACAGAGGTGCCGCCAAAGTCAATGTGAAAATCCGTATAGCAATTTTTCACAGACATCAAACAGTATTTTTGAACCTTGGGATACATCATCCCGCCAAGCAAATTGGTGCCCTCTTTCTGGGCATCTTTTAGCTGCTTGGGCCAGACGACATCTACCCAATCAATTTGGCGGACTATTTCAGGGCTCTGCACATAGTGATCAAGGCGCGTGTGCGAAAACTCCAATGAGATAACATTTAGAAGACGATCTTTTTGTGGGTTGTCATAGTACTGCTGCCAGTCCCTCATTGTCATTTGCAAATTTTTTTGTGTGTTGACGTCCATGACATCGAGAAGACGTCGCGAGCCAACGCATAAGCGAACATCGTTGACGGTGAACTCTTGCGAATCGGGCATGCGCAGCCCCAAACCACTCTTTTCACGAAACAGCAATGGTATATTGAAGCCGTGCTGTTGCAGAAATCTACGAAGGAACAAGATAGAATTGATTGAATTCAACAAATAAGAGGGTGCGCCATAAGTCCATACTTACGCTACGGTCAAATCGCTGCCACGCATCTCACGCACCATGCCGGCCTGCGCAAACTTCGAGGACTCGAGTTTTTCGGCAACACTAAAGCCTCGAGCCCCCTCCGCATCTTCATCACCTAGCGCCCATTCCTCCAAATATAATTTACGCTGCTTGCGCTCACGCTGTCAAAGAAATAAAAACAAAAACAGTGGTAATGGCCATTACAGAATAGAAGCTGAGAAACGTCTTAATAAATTGCTAAAAATATACGGTGGGCGGCGTCACCAAGTGGTGAATCACAACAATCTGCGCGAGCGCATCTTTTGCTCTCTTCACCACAGTCTCTCTCACCATTCTCTATTCAACATGAAATCTGTACGAGCGCAAAACTCGTTTAAAATTTGACGTTTTTGTATTTTTATTTACACTCGCGTGCGGCAACCCAACTGATTGGGTGCTTGCTACTGGCGCCTTGGCTTGACCAGAAGAACTTTGCACGTTGCTACAACACATAACGTAGTTTCTGGCAATTTCCGCGAAACCTAACCACCCGGCAATTTTTGTTATATTGTCTTAGCTACTGTATTAGCCTGCGCATGCACAGAGCCATCATTGCTCTGGATGCAATAAAACTTGCTGTTTACCCATCGACTGTTGCTTTTGTGCACTAACCGATTCACTCCTTACAACAAGAGCAATAAATGTATCTTATAAGTTGTTTTGGCACATTCTTAATGCTGACACTGGCACGCAATTTGCGCAGCGACTTTTATAAATCTCATAATCTCAGTTGTGGTGACTTGCAACTACAAAAGCAAAAAAATCTATAAAAATGGATTCAACCGCGTCCCCGTTCTTAACAATGTGTTTGTTGCATGTCCTTTTAAAGGTCTGCTTGGTTACAGCCATTGAAGCAGTGCGTATAAGTATAAAAACTTGTTTGGCATGTTCTAAGCGATTTTTTTTTACTGGCGACTCTTCATTGTTGAAGAAAATCTTGTTTTTGGGTTATAGGCATGTGGCAACCACGGTTGGACAATCGACAGGTAGGAAAGACGTTGGCGGGGTCAGAGACAGAGTAAAGTGCGTGTAAGTGAGTGTATCTGTGATTGTATACACATATGTGGTGTGTACGTAGTGTATTTATTTTTGTTTATATATCAGCTTGCCCGCCATATCAAGTCAAGTGGTATGCTTTGTTTTTGTAGTTTGTAGCTTATTGTGTCGTCATCGTAGCCGCTCTTTACGCGAATCACTTGGGCGTTCCTCTATAGATTTAGGTGCTAATTATGAACGGTTGCCAACGGCAGAGTTCTGAGTTTCATTTAACAGCGGCAGCATGTCTAGTGGAAAATCTGGAAGCACTAAACAAACACACGGCCGAAGGGAAAACAAAGTTTGCAAGTGAATTTAAGTATAATTTGTATCCAAAATGAGTTTAGAACATTTGTTGGCTATCTCTTACTCAACGTGACTTAAGCTAGGTTAATCATGCAATATGTTTGTGCTAAGCAAATGTATGGATGTGTGGCACTTTTATAATCATTTTCAAAGGTTTAGCTCCCTTTGCAGCAAATTCGCGCGCTCATTAATGAAACTTAAAGTGTACGAAACACGCGTAGCTTCCTGTTAAGAAACTCACTTTAATAAGTGGTATTAAAATATTCATAGTTGTGCAGGTGCCCAACCCAACAACAAAAGTACAGCAGCAAAATCATAAACAGCAGCAACAGCTGCCTGTTCTCTAATAAAATCTTTTTACAAATCAAATGCACAAATAAAATAAAAATGAACTTCAAGTGAAAACTCAAAACAAATTACCCCTTAAAGGTGCTCTTGCCAGATTCTTTAATAATACTTTGCCGCACGATCAAGATGACAACGTAGCTCTTGTTCTTTCTTCTACTATGTAAATATGTTTGGGGCAATCATGTCGCTCTCGTTTTTTTTTTTTTTTATCTGCGAGAAATACACCACACCGTCAGATAGAAACCGAAATGAGAAGAAGAATAGCAATAAACAAAAGGGCAAGGAAAATTGTTGGTAGTGGCATATACACTTATTCAAAAAAGTTAAGCACCCCAACATTTTTTTTTTATTTAAAGTGAAGACTGATTTGCTTCTTTTATTACAAAATTTTGGTGGAACTATAACTAAAAGCCCACAATTTATTGAATTTTTATACTCAGAAGTTGTGATACGAGTGCAAAGGTAAAAATTCCAGACAGGTTTTTTAAGGCGAGAGAATAATTTAAAGGCTGATCGATCTTCTACTTTAAAAAATTACAACTCTAATTTTGAAAAAATATACTATTTCGTACTTTGGCGCTTATTTATAATGCAAACAGTCTTCTAACACACAAAAGTCAGTAAAAATAAAAAAAAAAATTGAGTATAAAAATATAATAAGTAGACACTTTTTTTCTCATTTTTAAGAATGTTAATTTCACAATATCTACAATTCCGTTTCATGAACAAATTTTTTGACTTATTTTTAAATTTTAGAGTTTTTTACTACGGACACGACTAAAATATGTTGAGGATACAAATTTTTTTTTAAGCTTGAAAATTAGTGTTATTAAAAAAATCTTAAAAAACAAATGAATTACGTTATGAAATTGATTTTTTGTTTCACTTATAGGAGCCAATAATACAGTCAGCCGATGTTGATAAAATTTAATTGTATTTTGATGAAGAAGCGAATTATGTATCACACTGATCATACTTTAGGTAACTTTGGGGGGATCTTCAATGTTATATGCTACATACATTTTTGGTACAAAGTATAAACTTAAGATATATAGCCACTAAGAAATTATAAGTCATGGTTTTTGGTTGTTTTTTTTTCAAACTAAACTGTCCAAATAAAAATTCCCTGTGCCAAGTATTTTATCATGCACTGTGCCTAAAATCCCAACACTTTTTTTCATATGGCATCAGTTGTAATGCTCAGCGGGAGCTACTAAGCCAGCGTCAATTCTCTCTCTCTTTCTCTCACTCTACTTCTCTCACTCTACTTCTCTCTTTGTACGGTCGCGCATAAGTGTGCGTGCAATGCCGTGTGCATTTATTTACTACATATTAATGATGATTTACACTTATTTAAGTATCTCTAAGATACAAATAGGTATGTACACAGTAAACAGTGCCTACCGCTTATGCTAATGAAAAAGCAGTAGTTTAGTGTGCCAACACTTCTTGTAGCTTATCAAAATAGTTTTTTCTATTATTAAAATGATATGGTAGTCAGCCGTACTCACCAATTGACGACGCTGCACACCTTTTGGATTGGCGCTGCTACCGCTGTTGCTATTGTTGCTATTGCTTTTGCCAGGCGACGACCCTGTTTCGGCGACGGACATAGCCACAAATCGTTTTTACTTCAGTGGGCACACACTCGGGGCTTTTGTCTCTATGTGGAGTGAGTCAGTGGGTCTCCTCCGTATGGCTCCGGCTCTAATCAGTCGCCGCTTGCGATATGCAAACAATCAGTTTGCGCTTTTTTGTTGCTACAGTTTTGCTGCTTTGATTTTATATCTCTAATTATTTAATACGATTTCACAGGCTGCAAAATACATAAAACGAAACAAAAGTTATATATTTATTAATATTTAAAAAACACTAGCACTGTTTACAATTGATTAACCGCTCCCCCACGTTTTTAAAAACACTGACCGCCGCACTAAACAAAATAATTATGGGCCCAGCAGCAACGTTTTTTTATTACTTCATACAAATTGAAATAAAAAACTCACGCATACACACATATGTACACGGATACATTTCAAACTTTTACAAAGCTTGCAGCTCTCGCTCTTGGCTTGCTCACCCACACGACACCGACGACAACAACGACTGCGACTGACAAACGGCGTGCAGAAACAAGAAACTAAGCGTGTAGAATTCAACATGAAAACTCAACTTGGCTGCCACGCTAGTTCACCACAGCTCCAAACGACGGACCCTCGGTTGATTCAATAGGGGTACGCAGTCGGCACTTCTAAGCATACAGGGGTTGGAAACGTTAGTTAATCCTTGAGCTACGCCACTGCCAAAGATTGTCTGTATATTCGTACTGCGCTATAATTTCACAGGTCAACGAAAAATATTCTGTATGAGCTCAGTCGCAGCGCAGCGATGATTGGGTTTGTACCTGCGTGCGGCAAGTTATCTATAAGATGTGCGTTTGTATGCTGATATGTACGTGTGGGAGTTCGCTTCACTGGCCGATGCATTTAGCGTAATGTTTAGTCTTGAATTTTATTTTTTTTTTTTACTTTTTTTGCACTTTACCACAATTAATCACCATAATCACTTGGTCAACGTTGCAAATATTTTCCATGTTGTTTAGAGACAACGTGTATTAAATTCGTTCTAAGTTGATATACATATATATTTTTCTTGTTGACTGCTGCTGGCTGCGCTGTCGTCGTGGTGGTGTGTAGTTACGGCTGCTTTTGTTCTCTGTAAGCGTCAGACGTTCATATCAACGCGAATGCCAAACTCAAACTGGACGACCCAGCGCGAGTGACCGAAACACGAAGCTGCTTCTTTCTGACTGCTCTCTGCTTATTCAAAATTACACTTTTTTCCCACTTGTGTCATGAAATAACTTTTAATTAATTATGCATATACACATACGGCATGACCATACGATAAAATTAATGCATACGCATTAAAAAATTAAATAAATTACGAAAATATTGCACATCTAGCGACACGTTTAAAATAAGAGAAATATTGAAACACTAATGTTGTTCTGTCTGTTCATGTCGGGAAAAATATATTGCACTCAAGCGTCGCAAGCGATTAACGATAGTATTTCAAGTTGTAATAATCGATATGCTGTTTATCAACATAAAACAGCTGTTGCACACCAAACCAAATGCAATATTTTGCGTTAAATTAAAATCACATTTATTTTCATATTTTAAACTTAAGAAAAAAGAATAAGAAAAATAAAGTTCCTTTTACAAAACTGGTAAACTTGTTTTTTTTTTTATCCTAAGATTAATGCTCAAAGTACGTAGATCTATAACAGCTAAAGGTCCAGATCTTCATCCATTTGTTCGTCAGCCTTATTTAAATTCACGTTGCAAGTGTTGTTGTTTTCGTAAAACCCTAGATCATCATCATCATCGTAATCATCCAAGTCCACAGCTGCTGCTGATGGGCGTACTGTCTGCTGTTGAAGTGAGACTTGTTTATGCTCAGAAAACATGTTGGATAGCGGTGGCCCTTGCCATGGTACTAACGCTGTACACGGTCGTGGTATGGACTTTAATAGCAATTCAGCTGGGATAACAGAAGCTATTGGATTTGCAGCTGGTACCGGACTTTGCTTTAGTTCATCACAGATTACAATACGGTTGGCATTGCGCAGCTTTTGTTCCAATTCCATAGCAGCCATTTGATAAGCCGGATTGGGATGATGATGTGTTTTTCCCTTGCTTGTTGAGGGTATATCATCGGTAACAAGGCCGCCATGAACACTAGTGGCACCATTGTTATTAATACCAGAAGTACCGACGCCACCGAGTCCGTTCTTTGAATCGCCTGATATTTGTAGTCCACTGAAATGCATCGTTATGCGTTCCTCAGTTATTAATTGTTTGGGCGGGCTGTAGTTTTTGAACATAATGCTTTAATTCTGTGCAAAATCATATGATTGGTTAGACTTACAGTACGGATGCCTGTTGTTCCAGTGACTTGCGTTTTTGATGCCACTTGCCGCATTGTGGGTCAGTCTCAATATTGAAATTGGCATTTGATCCGAATTGCATAACACCTCCAGGCTGTGGTGCATTTGTGGTGGCCAACAACCAGGGCATTCCATCCAGTAGCCAAGGTGTGGCTGGACTCGGGAATACTGTACGTTGCTCTGTCTTGTGATTGAGGTTCTGATTGTTTGATCCGTCGTACGACCTTAAAAATGTTCAAATTTTAGTTGTAACTATAAAGATGAATTTCCTTTTACAAAGAAAGAGACTCTTACTGCATTTTAGTTTGTTTTTGTTTATATTCATGCAGGTTTTAGATTTGTTTTCGTGTTAGTGGGGAATTGTACGAACTACAGAGCGAAATTCTTCTTCTGCTTAGGTATGTCTAGAAACATCGATGTGTTTTTATTATCGATGCTTACAGTGCTGCTAACTTAAGTGAACTTGATGTATATTGAAAGACGTTACCAACACTAGCTTCTGAGTGTTTGTAAACGTCGAAGACCGTTTGAAACGCTTATAAAAAGCGCACAACATTGACTTCAAAATAATACAACTTTTAAAGTGGAAGTGAACGTTCAGTTTTATTGAGCAAAAATTTTAAATAATTGAGTGGAAAATACCCAATCTTATCCTGAACATACGTTTGAAAAATCTTCTACAATGCGTTACATAAGGTAAGTGGCATTTAAGAGATTATATTTATTTATGAATTTAAATTAAGAGCAACTTTTAGTTTGGTTTAATGTAAATCAAATTGGTCGTGAAGCTGTGTCAAATATTTGTAAAAATACAAGACATAGGCAACATGAGTTCAAAAAATGCATGTAGCTGAAATCTATAATTTATTGCGAAATGCAAATCTAAAGTTTCCGACACTTAAAAGATATACAAGTCTAATTACACCTTTTTGAATGCCTTTTTTGTTTTGCTCGTACTTATCAGTTAGCTCAGATTTTTAAAATAACATGTTTTTCAACCCAGATCAACATTTTTACAACCAAAGCCCATCATGGCAACAACATTTGTTATGACGCAAATGACGTTTTGTTTTCAAAAAAATTCGCCTGTTACTAGGCTTATTTCGCTGCTTGATTTAATAATACGTAGGGACTGACTGCACTAAAGGCTTATCAATTCAAGACAGCTTGACCCCCTGTAAAATGATTGACGCAGTAAAACACAAAGCTTTAAGGTGCCGTTACTACAGTGATTTTAAATTGCATCATAAGTCGTCTGGCTATCTGTCTATAACATATGGAAAATAACAATGTTCTCCACTATATACAATAATTTGACGACAACTGTAAAAGCTTTGCTCTTTGTTGATCCAAAAGCTGTCTGCGCAAAAACTTTCAAGTCGCTATTCTTCTCTTGTTGTATTTTATCCAACACATGTGGAAAATCTTTCTACGGCAGTTCATTCACTATCGTCTTGGAACTTGCAGCTGCATAGCAGAACAAAGTGCATTGTCACAAATCAAATCTGTTATATCAAATAATAAATAACTGTAAAAATAATGTAAGTTACAAATATAAGATAAATTAAAAAGCATTTTGACAGTGAATATAATTAAACTGAATATAAGTTATGTTACAATTAAACTAGCTAAAATGAGTTCAACAATCGGAGATTGACAATTTGTTTATGTTTCACTTTCCTAATTGCTGATCAGCATCAATATAAACAAGCCGTGCGCTGATAAAGCTCAGACAGCAAAATATACACGTGTATGGAAATGTACTTCGTCAGACGCAGAGGGGTCAATAAAGCTTCCATTCTTTAGATACCAGTGTATGTATATATGTACATACATACATATATGTACATATAAACACAAATTAAAATTTGTCGTCAGGAACCTCTACGCCAGTTAATTTTTGCAATTTTCTTTAAGTTTTGTTTTAAAAGTTTTAATCCAACTCCAACCGGAGTTAAAGGAAATAATATATAATAATATAAATACAGTTTGGTACTAATAGCATTACAGGAGTTAGCTAAAAAATTAAAAGCCAAAACGACATTCTTTTCTGTTCGTTTTGGTATATTTGAATATTAAATAATACTATTACAACCATTCTGCGTAGCAGAATCTATAATAATAGGAATATCTATGAATGCTCTTTAGTAATGGCACAAGGGTCCTAAACACACTTCCCTGTTCGAAGACTTTTAATATTCATTGTTAGAAAACTTTAGGCCTCGTTGCTCCCACCCTGCCGTTCTTGTTTAATTGCTGGTTTTCCAGATATTTCTTATAAGCGTTAAAAAGCTTATTACTCTGTTATATTTGTAAGCACTAAGCTTTCTGTTACTGCAACCGCCTGCATGCAAAAACTATCACTTACCTCTGTATCTTCGATTGCCGTATAATAAACGCATTCAACGATAAAGGTGGATCATTTTTTGTGCGCTTACATTCAACTTAATTTAGATCTATAAAAAAATGTATTAGCTTTGAACGGGTCCCTGCAGTGAAATATCATATATATGTACATACATATATACATATGTATATGGAATAATAGAATATGAATGTGTGGATATGCCAAATTATGGATAGATTTTGTCATACTGTGTAAAGTCGTCAGATATTTACACAACTTGCCAAAGCCAAACTTTACCTGATTACGCAAAGTGCGCATCTTTTGTTTAAATTGTCCGTTTAAAGCTACATATGTACAGTATGTATATACATATGTATATGCAGTCAAATCTTGAGACGCATTTTCCTACACAATTTCCACTCAGCTCAAGAACTAAATTAAAAAAAAAAATAATTTTATACTCCTTAAACTAAATTATTCAACGTGCATGTGTTAAACAGTGTAACTTGTGAACGTGACCTTAAAAAAGCTGTCAAATGTTCATAAATTAGGTGAATGTGCGAGTGTATGCTATTCATTGGCTCGGTTTCCAGCACTAAACACTTTTTCTAGATAAAAATGATTCGTTTCGTTTGGATCTAACTTAAAATTCCTTTTAGAACTATTTTGAATTACATGCTCGATTGATTATCCAGAAAGTAAATTATATAAAATATACAACAAAATGTGGAAGCGTTTGGCGAGTTCATTTGTGCCTAAAGCAACACAAACAATTAAAAAAGTCGCAAGGTTTGTATTTTTTAACAATAAAAAGTATACAAAAATACTAAGCAGCTGTTTATTGTGGTGAAATTGTCGTGCGTTGCCAAACAGTCGCGAATTATTCTTAATCTGATATAAGCGTATGGTGTCATTTAAATGGCATGTCAGCATTTTTATTTGTGTTTTTTTTATTTGGAAACAAAATCAAGTGCTTAAAGTGGGCTTTATTCTTGTTCTAGCTCGATTATTGCAAAGATGTGGCCACATTTTGCTTAGTGCCTGTGGTGTATTTTGCACGTGCGCAGTGCAAAAAAAAGACGTTCAAATTTAAATTAATATTTATAGTCATAGAACATACGTGTGTTCGGCAAGACGCCACTGCATTGCTTGTTTTAAACATCAAAGCTTTTCTCGCAAAGCTTAAACCTGTTATCAGCAACGCTCCTATGTGATTACATAGTTGTTTTCATTCGGAGAGCTCCCTCATTTGTATATGTGCACTTGCCAGTTTTGGTTCTGCGCTGGTAGCGCGTTTTAGCCTGTGTGTCGATTTTTAACTTACATATGTACATACATACATGTATATGTATACTCACTCACTCAACTGTTTGTACAATAATTGTTCGGATTCACTGTAAACAAATTGATCGCTCGCAAATTCCACGGAAATACGTTGGCGGCAGCTCGGTGTATCTGCTGGTTTGCATTTAAACATTTAACGCGAGAAAAAGCACACAGACTATTGGAATAACCCATGACTCAGTCTGACGTGGCTGCGCAGCAGCGTTGATAAGTTCCAGTCGATTGACGGCGACGCTAACGTCGGGGAAGTACCTAAAACGAAAGTACCCAGTGATTTCCACACGCAATCTCATTCTCAATTCGGATGCCCACTGGAACAGTTTTAAAGCCGCGTTTTTATGTTAAAGTTAATTCAAATACGACGCAAATTAAATACACAAAGTAATTACAAGGCACTGTCAGAAATAAACAACTCGCTGTTGTTAGATAAAGTGATTATACTGTACGCGCAGTTTATCAATATATTATTACTACAAAACGCACAATGAGCCAATATTTCGACCTGGACAAAGGCAAGAATGTGAGCTACGCAAACGATAGCTCCACTAGCGATTATAGCAGCGCCAACTCTCCCACATCCATGATCATGTCGCCTGCTCCTTCACCCGAAACAAATGCGCTCCACAACGACTTTAGTAACATTTGTTTGCAATCGGCAAGTTCACCACTACAGCTGCAAAACTCACCATATCAACCACAGTCGAATCAGCTGCTTAGCAATGGTCAATTTTGCATTGACGGCAGCAATTTATTAAACGTTGGCGTTGCAACTTTTGGAAATATGTATATGGACCGATATTACACCTCTTCCCAACAAGCGCAAGCGTCATCAAACTTTTTACAAAGTAACGCGCACGTTGGAGCTGTGCCTCCAGTTGGTATCACATCAGCAGATCCCTCCGCTATCAAGCATGAGTACAACGCCGTTTTGCACATTGCCGAGCAGCCTGTGGAAAAGTTTCGGTTTCGTTATAAATCAGAAATGCATGGCACTCATGGCTCGCTAAATGGCGTCAACTCGAAGCGAACGCCAAAGACTTTTCCTGAGGTAGAACTTCGCAATTACAAAGGTCCGGCTGTGATACGTTGCAGCCTTTTTCAAACTAACCTAGATAGCCCACACTCTCATCAGCTTGTAGTGCGCAAAGACGATCGTGATGTATGCGATCCCCACGATCTGCGTGTGTCGGCACAGGAAGGTTATGTGGCGCAGTTTATAAATATGGGTATTATACATACGGCCAAAAAGTATATTTACGATGAGCTATACAAGAAAAAGGAGGAGCGTTTGGTGTTTCAAATGGGCCGTAGGGAATTGTCCACTAAGCAAAAACAGGAGCTGCACCAAGAGACAGAACGGGAGACAAAAGATATGAATCTGAACCAGGTAAGTAAAAGCAGCGACATTGCCATTTTAATCTGTATAATAAAGACTTGGTCGTTTTTAGGTACGCTTGTGCTTTGAGGCCTTTAAAATTGAGGAAAATGGTCCTTGGACCCCCATTGCAGCGCCAGTATACAGTAATCCCATTAACAATCGTAAATCAGCCCAAACCGGAGAACTTCGCATTGTGCGCCTAAGCAAGCCCACGGCGAGCGTAATGGGAAACGATGAGCTTATTCTGCTTGTGGAGAAAGTCAGCAAGAAAAACATAAAAGTGCGCTTTTTTGAGGAAAATGAAGATAACGAAATTGTGTGGGAGGCCTATGCTAAGTTTCGGGAGTCCGATGTGCATCATCAATATGCAATTGTGTGTCAAACACCTGCTTACAAAGACAAAGATGTTGACAGAGAAGTGAACGTGTCTATTGAATTAATACGACCGTCAGACGACGAGCGCTCATATCCAGCGCTTCCTTTTCGCTACAAGCCACGCGAAGCGATTGCTTCACGTAAGCGAAGACGCCTTTGCTCCATGGCCAACAGTGGAAGTAGCTCCAGCTCGGGCAGCGCACAAAACTCCTTAGAATTGCCCAAACCATTGCTGCAGCATGTTGATCAGACCATTAGCCAGGAATTTGGCCGCGACACACTCTTAAATGAGTTACATTTTTCGGACGAACTTCGAGAAGTGGTTACGAAGAACACAGAAGAACTGGAGAATATTTGTCTGTTCCCTAATTTAATGCCTGTCGATAGTCACGATAAAGACTCAACCGCTTTTAATAAACCTTTGAATAAAACGGACATCGGCTATTTGCAGGAAGATGGTCATGGCAGAGAGTCTGACACATTCAGCAAAACTTATTTAAAGGAGATATTCAACATTTTTGAATCGGTGCGACGCCACAACGATGACTCAAAGCTCTTTGATAAATCACGCAAAAGAGTAGAAGAGCTCTTTACAGAACATGCACTTAACAATTATAACAATGACACACTTTTGCACGAGGTTATAAGCCAAAAAAACGACAACTTAAAATTGGGCATCACGACAATCCAAATGATGACCTTCTTTGGCCTGCAGGAGCTGGCAAACAGTGCACTTAATGCCGATGGAGACAGTGGGTTGCACTACGCTTGCCAATGGGACAGACCCCACTACATTCGATCATTGCTTAGCTTGGGCTGCAATCCTAATCATCGGAATCATGCTGGCAATACGGCATTGCATTTAGCCGTTAAAGAGGAACGTCTTCACTGCATACAAAGCTTTCTTAATGGGACCTCGGTTAAATTAGATTTAACGCTCAAAAACGACGATGGCTTGACGCCGCTGCATATGGCAATACGACAGAATACATATGCAGTGGCCAAAAAGCTAATTAACCATGATAGAAATTCCATAAATGTGGCTAATACTAAGGATGGCAATAATGCACTGCACATGGCAGTGTTGGAGCAAAATGCAGAGTTGCTTGTACTTATACTAGACGCACAAAATCTGACAGACATACTGCTGGCACGTAACGCTGCGGGTTATACTCCATTGGAGTTGGCGCGCTCCAAAGGAAATGAGCGTTGTGTGCAACTCTTGCAGGAAGTATATCCCGAAAAGGATGAAAAGGCCATGACCTGGATACCGCATAATGTAAAAGAGGAATTGGATTCGTCTTCCGAGGATGAGAGCAGCGAGACTGTATTGGAGGAAATCAAAACAGAAGATATAGATATTAAAATGGAAGATGATATGGATGCAGAGGAACAACAATGTACAATGCCAGATGCCTCTGCAAGTTCAACAAGGGATCTCGAGGCACTGCTTAATGACAATGCAAAGTTTAAAAGATTAGCCCTTATTCTCAACCAACCAAGCGCAAGCGACCACCTTCAGCCAAAATGGAAAGAACTGGCTAAGAAGTCCGAATTAAGCCATAAGACATTTATCTGGTCGAATGGTGAGGGAATGCTAAGTTATATTAAAAGCAACTCCAATCGCAGTGAGCTTACGGCCTTTGCGCATGCACTTCGGGCGCTAAATTCTAAATCTATCAATCATCTGCTGCAAATATAAACTCGTTTATTGGCAGCGAAGTTAAATATCCCTATACAAAAACAAAATTATATTATTTTTATATTGTCTAAATTGATCAAAAATAAATTTTTAGTAGTAGTAAAACTACTTAATACAGATACATACCTACATACATATGTACATATTAAATTCATTTTGTCATTTCAGCATAAAGGGAGCGTACACTTGTGTATGCTGTGGTATTCAAACACATTTCCGGTATTCCATGATAGTCACTTATAAAAATATTGTTCTTGCTGTAAATCACACTGGCTATGGGGGACTTACCGAGCTCAGGTATTCCCCTCGCTCGAGGTCAACGTTTTAAATACGATGTTGCATTGCCATTGCAATGGCAAACAAGATACTACATACATATGTATGTGAGTCACAGCATGTTAATTATTATAATCATAAAAGTCTAGGCCTGGAGATGCTTTTTCTATTTACAATAAAATTCACTGTAATAGTCGAGGCCCTTTGGAATATCTTGTTGAGCCTGGTAGCACAGATTTTGCCATAACCTTTACAGCTTAAATTTAATGGTTCGATTAAAGACGAAACAAAAGAACGATATACATATGTTAAGATGGGTAATAGCATGTATGTGAGCCTAAGAAATACCATTTTGGGATATTGGTATTACGGAGTACTTCCAATTTTAATATGTATGTATTTTGATTGTTTTATTTTTTTAATATTTGTTCTTACCGAATGGATTAGCTTTTCACATTTAGAATAACATCTAACTCACATGTGTACAACATTTCTTGCAGCAATATGGCTCAAATTATCGATGGCAAGGCCATGGCACAGGAGATACGTCTTGACCTGGCTAAGCAGGTACAGGAGTTTGTTGCTGGTGGCAATCGTGTGCCCCACCTGACGGCTATCATTGTGGGTGATGATGCCGCAAGCCAGACTTATGTTCGTAACAAAATGATTGCCTGCAAGGAGGTTGGCATAAGCAGTGAAACAAAAGTGCTGCCAGAGTCGACAACCCAAGAGGAATTGCTGCAGATCATCGACAAGCTAAACAGTGATGAGAATGTTAATGGTTTGCTACTGCAGCTACCTGTACCACAGCACATTGACGAGCGCACCATATGCAATGCCATTGCGGTAAAGAAGGATGTTGATGGCTTTCACGAAGTGAACATTGGCCGTCTAGCTCAGGATGTGGAGGGTATTGTGCCAGCCACACCATTAGGCATTAAGACGCTGCTGGAGCGCAACAATATAGAGACGTTCGGTCGCAATGCTGTTGTCGTTGGACGCTCGAAGAACGTCAGTCTACCCATGGCAATATTGCTGCACTCGGATGGTAGAAATGCAACCAAGGGGCTAGATGCCACAGTCACCATTTGCCATCGCTTTACACCGCGCAAGGAACTTGCCAAATTTTGCCAAGTTGCCGATATCATTGTTGTGGCTGTTGGCAAGCCGGGCTTAATTACTAAAGATATGATTAAGCCCGGCGCGTGTGTCATCGATGTAGGCATCAATCGCATTACTGACGAAAAAACCGGCAAGTTCAAGATTGTAGGCGATGTTGATTTTGATGGTAGGCGATAAAATGCATATATATTTCGTTTAATTTGCATAAGGACTTTTTTTCACTACTTGCAGAAGTGCGTGAAGTTGCTGGATATATAACGCCAGTGCCAGGCGGAGTGGGCCCCATGACGGTGGCCATGTTAATGCATAATACCTTATTAGCTGCCAAGAAACAGGCCCAAAAATAATGATTTTTTAAGGAGTTAGTAATTGCATATTCGTTTTTTGATAAAATGACTCAAATATCCTAGCAGTAATTAAGAGTATTTTTTTATTTAATCCATTATCCGTTAGTTAACTATTTTTACTAACTGCTAATATGACGACTATACACTATACATACTATATAAACTTATACAATTAACACAAAAATAAAATTGCAAATCCTCTGCTACATAATCGAATTCGCTGTGATGTCCAAAATGACTGGCTTGCATCTGCGGGTTCAGTTCGGTATTGGATTCAAGCTGGCGACCTTATGTATTGTTTTCATCAAAAAGCGCTTGAAGTGCGCCATCGTTGGTGATTTTTTTTTATTGAATTCGTTAAATATTTTCATTATAAAAAATTATTAAATTAAAAATTTTAAAATCTGATTCACTGAATTAAAGTTATCGGATAATGGATAAAGTATATCCGTTACCATTTGAATGGGCTGACTGTGAGTTCGGGCATACGATAGACACAAGGTTATTTCCAAATCGTTTTGCCAATTCGATTCAATTTCGATGCAATTGCAATTCTTGGTGCCACAGACATGGCTAACAACGGTTTTAAAACCGCTCATAGTCATGTATGTGGCACCAAGAATTGAAATTGTATCTAAATTGAATCGAATTGGTTTTTTTAAAACCCTTGTTAGCCATGTCTGTGGCACCAAGAATTGGAATTGAAATCGAATTGGTTTTCTGTGGCACCCCTGTAGATCTGAAATTCAAAATACAATCTATTGTTTACTCATTATTGAATTATTGCCGCTAAGTATTGCCAATTGAGGATGGTTATGATGGTTATCTTCCATGTATTTACATATGTAAGTGCAATATCGTCGCGTAAGCAGATTAGCGATCAGCAGCTCAATTAGCTGATTAACAAACGGCTTAAAAAATTCCTCGAATTCTGGGTGTTGCAATTCAATACATTATGTCAACTGTTTTAACGGTACGCGACTAAATGATTTAAATGCTCAAAATTTATCAAATACAATTTCGGCAAATGGCAAAAATTAATCAAACTTCATTTGATGTTGAATTGTTTAATTGAAATCATGGGAAACATTGTGTTCAAAATGAAGCGCTCAGCTGCAGATGATAAAAGTGAACCGAAAAAATTTAAACAAGGAATCATTGTTGGTGTCTTTGAAAGAAGTGGTATGCTGATATTTAATTGTTGAGATTTGAATATGTATTTTTATTTTAAGTGATAAAAATTTAATAGCAAATGTCGCCGGTGGATCTTCAGGTAGTAATGAACCCAATGGCTGATAATGCAAGTGAACGAGATAAAATTACGAATATCGATTTGGAAAAAAGTGCACACAAACTGTTCGAAATACGTAAATATTTTAGAGCGGAATGTCGAAAAGTTCTATTCCGATATTGTAATTATATTTTAGAAACAGGTATTGATAGTGGCACAGCAACGTCGCACAGTGGCACGGAAGCTGAAAATCCGTTGCAAAAATCATATCTTCTAAACAAATTGAGATATTTTTATGAATTAAATTGCAGTTGAAAGAAAAATCTTCAGGCTGATGATACATAAGCTGAAAGCTGCGCAATATTTTGTTGAAGTTGGATTTTGTTGCCTGTACAATATTCGCCCTTAAAATATATGCACATATTTTTTTGAAATTTTCTAAATCAATTAAGATATTTTAATAAAATAAATTGTAGTTCAAAGGAATATGTTTAGGCTTTGAAATAAGTACTCATATATGCTGATACGATATCTGAGAGCTACGCAATATGTTGTTGAAGTTGCATTTTGTTGCCTGCGCCATATTTGCCATATTTATGAAGAAAATTTTGATGATATACTTTTTGTTCATAATATAACAAAAATTGTTATATCAGTAGTTTTTTGTAAAATAATCATCCATTAGCATTGCTTTTGAATAACTTTTCAATTCTGTTTTGGATCTCACATGTCTAAGGGGTGCAACTAGTGGAATTGAAAAGGCTGACAGCATATAGAACATATACAACACATATCCTGGTTTTCCCTTGATCTTGATATTTTACAAGAATTTACGGCTCTGAATTTTTTATAATCCTTTCTTGATTCCTGGGCTTCTTCAATGAGTGGGCAAAATATATAGTTTTGCCACTTTGTTTTTATATTGGCACAAATTAGACTAAGTTTGCTTTGTTAGGTATCAAACATCTCTGTATTTGCTTTCTCAACATTAAGTTCCTTTCTGAAGGCCGAAACGAATTCCTTCTCGTTTAGTTTTTGAACAACTCAAATAATTTTACGTATTCCAAAGACAGCGTTATACTTATAAAATATTATAATATATATAGTATAGTATAGAATATAGTATTCAGGCAATATATACAATCTTGAAGCCTATATCCAGAAAGCGTGCCACAGAAACAAATGAAATTACATTAAATGTTTTAGAACTTTCTGGAAACACAAAAAATTTTATGATAAATCCTTTTTCTTAAATGTTACAGGCTTTCAAGTGAAAATATAAGCAAAAACCTCTAAATTTAGTTGCTGCTTCTAATGCGTGTTCCTCTTATACCTGCGGCAGCATATTTTGGAGTTGGGTTTCTAGGCTTTTACTGGACTTATAGCCATAGACGCAAAAAATCGCATACAATTTTTTTAGAGCAGGTACATCATTCAATAGCCAAAACATGTGTATTAAATAAAAAATGTAATTATTGGACAATTATATTTTTTTTCTTCCAAAGTTGAAAAGTGGCCCGAATATAGTGGTACAGGTAAACGGAAGTATTGAAAAAAACTAGAAAAGATATAAGGTCATATTTTCCTTTATTATATTTAAATTGTAAATATACCTTTTCATAGAAATCAAGAAAACTGCAATTGGATGCATCGTTTTTTTACAAAACAACCTTAAACATGCATTTTTATTCCAAAAATGTAGATTTTTTATAGTTGAAAAAATACTCAACTTTGAGCGGCTGTAGCAATTAAACTTTTCTTCCGAATTGAATAAAATTTTTATATTCTGGACCTTGGAAAATTCTAAATCAGATACATGTATTGATTTAATAAAACGATTACATCAAAATTTTGATTTTTGCAACGCTTTTGCGGCTGCCGTGCCACTGTGCGTCGTCAAATTCAGAACCGAATGACATTTTACCGATAAACTCAGCGATGGTCAAACAGAAATTAGTTTTGCTGAAAAAAAGAATTGTTACTGAAGTCAATGCAACCATTCACTTCACGCTTTTCGTGGATGGAACAAAAGACCGCAATGGTGTCGAAGTACTCTCATAGCAGCTAGATACATCAAGGATGCCAAATTGTAAGAAGTGCTTTTTAGATTCGAAACACTGCTTTAATTACAGACTGCATTTGGTAGTTGTAGACACAATCGAGAATGTCAATCTAAGGATGATTAAAACACGATGGTCCGGCCACCATCGTACACTTAAAGCTATATTCGATAATTACTTGGAGGTCAAACGTACTCTACAACAAGTGTTCTTGAACCAATCCAAGAAATTCGTTGATGAAGATGTTGCCCTTGCTAGTGGGATTTCGAGTGTTATCCGAAGCATTGAATTCGATTTCTTGTGCATTTTTTAATGATTATTTTTATTTAATGAATCGTTAAACAATCAACTACCGTTGATCGCAAGTATTTAAGCAGATATCAAGATAAGGAGCCACAGTTTGCAACGTATTTTACGAAAAAAAAAAAACATTCATTGAGAAAATGTTTGAAGAAGAAAAAAGAAACTGAAAAAGAAACGTCGACCAGCCTCGAACACGAAGACGTACTCAATATTTGAATAATTACGAAGTTTCAGATTTGGGTATCAAATATGAGCCGGCAAAAGAGATGGAAAAGGCATTCAATCAAACTACTCCGAAAATTCTTGCTAAAATGAAACGACGATTTGAAGAAAACAATGATGTATTGTTAGCATTGAGCAAGCATACGAAATAGATTTGAACAGAATGAAGCCACTTTTAGCGCTTGGTGTAAATTTGCCTGATGAATGCAGCCTCAAAGTAACCAAACAATATTTACAGAGAGAGGAGGAAAAGTCAAAACAAAATGATCCGAACGCTAAATTTGATGCCTTGGAAGAATTCTATAAAATTCGTAATGCGCTTCCCGATATTTATGATTTGTTTTGCATGTAAGTAAGTCATCTTTTCTTGTTTATCGCGAATACAAACCGTCAAGCGTATGTCTATTAATTTGCGATCTTTCAAAGGAACGTATTCTTAAGTATTTTTTTTAATGAAAAGCAACGTGGAATTGATACTCTTTAAGAATATTGCAACTATTATTCATGAATTATAACAACAGTTATTCGCATTTTATTCAATATATATTTTATCTGTGGAAATATGTTTTTTTTTTATATTTTATCTAAAGTAGATGCTCAGCATGTCCAAGGTTTTAGTTCTAGTTACGGCTCTGTGGAGCTACTAAAATTTCAGATTAGTTCCCTTATGGTTTTAGGTTTTTGATATATGTAGCTCACAGAACCTCGAAAAAAGCAAAAGATTTAAATGTCAAACTTTGTAGCCTTAAATTTAGCCGTCAGAAAGACATGCCCTTGGCTTAGCAGGTAATAGTCGTATATATAACATATATGTATTAATTTATTTCAAAATATATTTTTTTTTTTTTGGTGGTAGCGCCGTAATAGCATTTATTGAGTGACGCATGTTTAAATATATATATATATCTATATACATATATTAAAACCATTTCTCTCTACATCTGAGTTTGCTTTATGGGCTAACAATTTTGTTTTTGTAACCAAGCAGCTGAATCTCGACTGACTTCTTAGATGGTAGTACGAGGATTTATGCATTCCGGTAAAAACTGCATGTTGCTAATTTTTCCGAATAATTATCATAGTCATTTTATTGCTTTATGATGGTAAAAACGGACTCAAGTATAACTAAACGAGGTTTAAGTGAGTTGTATAAATCATGGGCTATAAAATGACAGATGTTTTTAAAGTTATCTGGCAAAATGTGCGCTGGCTTCCCGGATTAGCTGAATTGAATGAATTTTTACGTACCTGCCAGAGTTTCAATAACAGAGTTTTGGGCTATATATAAAAGAAAACTGTTCAATAGCGCTCAGTGTAACTTTGTTACTTGTATTGACATCAAGAAGTGCCATGGAAAAGTTGTTATCAAAATTCAAAAGCTGCAATGAGCTGCTTACAGGTGGAAGCGTCCATCATACTAGAAATATTTTATGGCTAAATAGTTTTTGTGCGGCGTTTTTAGAGTTAGCTAACGAGCTTCAAATTTATCTGCCAAGCGCTGCTAGTGGAGCAATGCTTAATGAGAACCTACATATGGAGACAATTTTCCTGTGTCTAACACAAAGCATTACCTGCATTAGCCAATTGGAGCGGATTTTAAAATCAAAAAAAAAGACTGCGAAGCAGTATCTGGCCATGACATGGCAACTGTTTTTGGATCGTATTATCTGGTGTCTTCGTAGACTTCATACTGCGATTATATTGCTTGTAAAAAGTGAAGAGGTGCCAATTGCGGAACGTTCTTTGGGAGAGCTAATAGATCTAGCGCTAGATCTACTGGAAGTCTGCAATGAAACTCAAAGTGAATCAATAAGTGAAACTGCCGAGATCGATAGCGAGCAACTACGCAACGTTATAAATCATATTTTGACGCATGTTCTGGCTTTTGCCAATATCACTTTGGACGCCGATAAAAGAGCAATCAAGGCACTTTGCGACAAGCTTTTAAAAGATTGCATAGCTTTTCAGAGATGTTTCGACACTTCCTATTGCGCCGCTAGCAAGGCGGATCGTAAGTTGGGGGCAATAGCCTTGGAGAACGCACTTAGTCGTTTGGAGGGTTTTTTAAATGAAGCTCTTTTGAGGCTAGTTTTCATCACTCAACTAGAATTAAACGAAGCGTCTGTTAGAAATCTAAAAGATGCCATGAGTACATCCTTGGAAACTTTTTCGAGTAAAGACGTAGTAAATCGACTAATTGAAAGTTTTGATCTAAATATGGATCGCATTCAACAAATTGGCGTGTTTGCAATATCATTTTCTCCTCACGTCAAAACCAGAACCATTGTGCGTAGTTGTTTGGCGTCTTTTGAGTTCTTGGATGCTTCCATAGTGCCAGCATTTCAAGCACAACGAATGGCTGGTATCTACGCTGACATTTTGGAGTTTCATCTGAATGAGGAAATTTTGGTTTTCCGCAATGTGATACAAGAAATAATCGACAGTGAAGCTTTAATAAGCAATTATTTGGATACGTTAGGTCAAAGCATTCAGGCTGCGGAAAAAATGTTTTTGAAATCAAAACTTAATCAAGTCGTCAATATGGGAAATGTACTATTTGAACATTTTAACATTAAATTAAACTGCGATGCATTAAAAGAAGACGAAATGCGGGTGCAAATTTTTAACGAGTTTGTACTAATTTTAAAGGAATGCCAAGCTATACTTTCGCTTGAAGTGCAAGTTAATCCAAAACGTGTCATTAAACGATTAAAGATACTTTACTCTGTTTTAACAAAATTGCGCAATAACTTTAGGACGAGTGCCCCACGCAACTTGGAATCAACGTCATCCCATTTTAGAACTGAGTCCTCAAAAGCGCTACCAACCATTCAAAACGATGGCCGCTGTGAGAACTTGTCCAACTTGGAAGAAAATGTAACCAAACGTCATAAGTCAAAACGCAGAAGAGAAAGCATAAGAAGAGCAATGCTTATGCAAGAGGAACTCACGTTGGCAGCTTCCATAAGAAGTAATGAAACGACTTTACAGCTCTCAAATATTTATACAATCAGTAAAAATAAAAATGTGTATTAAATAAATAAATTACATTCAAACTAAATTCAAATTGCAATTTTTATCGGTTATTATCAAATATTTAAAAAAAGGCACTGCCAACTAAGTTGACATATGTACCTTAAAAAAGTTGGCACGTATAATTGTTTTTATATTATTTATTGTCAGCCGGTCGTTATGGTGTTTAGAAATAGTTTTGTTTTGGTGCTTTTACTGTCAATAATAATACTTTATGAAAGCAGTACTGCTCAATTTAAATCAGAGCTTAAAAATTTTGAAAATATTACAATAATGGCTGCAGCAAGAACGCCAACAAAGCAATTGCTTTATGCTTGCAATTTTGAGGTTTCTGGACGAGTGCAAGGTAAATGAAATGTCTTATAATAGCAGCGAGTGATTGATCGCCAAATAAATATTTCTAAAATTTTACAGGTGTGTTTTTTCGAAAGGTAAGTTTAGTCAGACGAGATTGGGGTACAATATTTATAATGCGCACATATAGTACACACAGAAACAGGCAAATATATTAGGCGTTCGTGGCTGGTGCATGAATACCCGTGAGGGTACAGTGAAGGGTCAGCTGGAAGGTCCACTTGCACAGCTCAATGAAATGTAATGCAATTAATTTTATAACTTATGTTGTCAAAAAAAAAAAAAAAAAACAACTGATTTCAGGAAACATTGGCTTCAAAACAAAGGCAGCCCCAAGTCTAATATACTAAAGGCAGAGTTTTCGCCGTCGAAGGAAATTGACGCCTATACCTTTCAAGCTTTCAATATAAGGCGATAAAGTGTGCCAGCCTGCAATGAAGTTAAATCAATCCTGCGGCCACCCGGCCACCTTGTAAGAAAAGTTTAGACAATTCGTTTTTGGGTTTTTGTTTACAGCTGAGATTGCATTTGTGAGGAAACTTAAATTTTCGTGACAAGCCAAATTCTAAGTAATCGTGCAACATTTACTTTTCGGCCGATATTTACACGTACAATAAAGTTTACATCGTCTCTTGCGTTACTTTGTATACTTTGTAGTTGGCAATTAACCAATTTTTACAAAATTAGTACACCTATTTGTAGATGTTATGAGTTTATTATTTCGATACCATAACAAGCGCATAGTTGCATTTTAAGTAGTAACTATATTAACGCTAGTGATGCACTTTAATAAAAAGTAACGATTATGAGTACCCATTTGAGACACATCTCACTCGCACGCCTGCACATACTGATGGATGCCTGCCTTTGTTGTAGAGCGTGTCAGAGCGAGACAAGCACATAAGCAACGTGCGTACTTTGGTCTAAGAAGCACAGAAACGAGTACAGCTACGAATACACGTCGTTTTGCCAAAAGCGTAGCAGAAGCAGGCAGCGATGAAAAAAATATAAATTGAAAAAAACTTGTGAAAAGAGAACGACCAATTCCGCCGCCAATATCGCCAAAAGAAGCACATAGAAATATTACGTGTCCTGTTTAAATTAAAAAGATTGTGCGTATTAAATTATAAATAAATAAATTTAAACAATTACAAATTCTTGCGTGCTTCTGTGTATAAGGGTGTGTGTGTGTGTGCTTGTGTGCAGTTCACAATTTGGTTACTTTCGCGCTGAAAACGTTTTCCTACTACTTTTTTCGTCTGATGAAAAATAAATAATGTACTTAAAAATTATTTATCTCAAGGTAGTGTTTCGCTTAGCATAAAAAAGTCGAGTATTAAATCTAATATGTATAAAAGAGTTTTTCATGTACGGCTTTGTAGCGTGAACATAAAATTAAAATATTGTGTAAATAACTGAAAATAGTGGAACACTGCTAACCCGCACACATACACAAATCCGTCACTACGTATGTGTGCTGTGTGCGTGTGTTTTTTGTTGTGTGTGCTCTGTGCGCGCACATATTGAAAAGAAGGCGCGAGGTGCAGCAACTAAACCCTACAAAAAAATTCAATATATGAAATTATATAAAGAACACTCAGCTAGAGGCATATAAAAATCATATATGCGTTACGAGGCATATGTGTATTTATATAATCATATGGCTTGTATTTTAAAGTGCTCTATGGTGTTATATTGCATTTTCAATTGCCGACTTTAAGATTTCGTCAGTAAGATTCTGTTCCCCGTACCACGCATTAGCATTAACATTGCCTATGCGAGAGAAGAGCACGACCAAACGAATAAATGGAAAGCATACGACAAAACAGTATTTTTTTTATTGCGCATCATTGTGAATGAGCAATGGCTCGCGCGTTCACTCATACATGCGCATGTATGCACATATAAGTGAGTCTCGTTCTCTTGTCAAGCAAAGGCCAAGAACAAAACAACAGTTTTACAGCACCGCGCTCAATAGAGCTGGCTGTGTGCGTGTGCGTGCTGTGCAAATTGTGCGCGCCGGAAAATTTTCCTATAGGCGAATATTTGCGAATAGAGCCAGAGCCAGGCAGCAGAAATCAAAAACGGCGGCTTTTCTAAAATTTTGAAATGCAACATGAACAAATATTATGAGCGGATATATTATGAGAGTTCGTTTACGACTTGCGATAAGCAGCCAATTTTTATCTTTTTTCAGTAGGCCGCCAAACAAAACGCAATGCGTATGACTGTGTATGTGTGTGCGAGAGTGTGTACTTGTGTATTACTTAGCTTATGTTCCTTGCGTAAACTGTCAAAATCGAAAATAAAAATTACTAGAAAGTACAAAAATTATTTAATCTTTTTAAAGCGACTTGCCACTAGGACGCATCAAGAAGCCCTTATAAATCAACAAAAATCAAATAATTTCAAGCCTGCGTAGCAAAATATATTAAGCCAAATGCAGCAAATCTGCCTGCGTGCGGCAGCAACGGAAGAAGCAGTAGAATTATGGCGCCAGCGCTCACAACAGAGCCACTAAGTCCCAAAGAGAAATTGACAAGCACAGCTTCGCCGACCACTCGTCACTCCATCCGTAAGCTGGAATCACCTAGTGCCAGTGACAGTGTCGCAGAAGCAGCAGTATCAAGCGCAACTGTGAAAAAGTCAGTGACTTCTATAATACCCTCAACGCGTGTAACCCGTTCCAAAGACGCTGGGACACAGCGAACATCCGCCTCATCAATTGGGCAGGCTAGCAAACGCAAATCCATTGCCAATAATAATATCAGCGGCGTTAAGCAGAATAATGAACAAATGGGCCTGAGCGCCACCACCACAACACTCACAAATACGGACAACAGCAGTTGCAGTCTGACAGTCCTACCTAACAATAGCAACAATAGCAGTAGCATCGTTGCAACATCGGCGTCAGTGGCGGTGGCAGCCACAGAGCGCAACAACAATTGTAAGGATAACACTACAGCTCAATTGTTGGCCGATTTGACAAACGATTTTGAAGAAGCGATTACAGCGGATATTTGTTTAAGGAAAACATTATCCGAAGTGAGTCTAGGTAAGGACCCGCCAACAGCCGTCATCGATACACCGGTGGCCGCCAAAAATAACAGTTTGCTGCCGGCCCCTTCGCACATGGATGCTGCACAGTCGACAAGTTTAATAGCAGCAGCAGCCGCAGATCAGGAATTAGTAACAACGTCTATTGGGCAGCAGCAGTCAGAAGTTGACAACATTTCATGCACAGAGCTAGCTCAGATCATCTCAGTACAGGATTTGCCACGATTAAATGCTGAGTCTTCACAAGTAGTAGACAATCTTGAGGGTAAGGCAATGTGACTATCGATCGTAGCTTCTTATATAACTAGTTTTCGTGATTTTCTTGTATTTTTATAGAACGCCTCAGCCAACTGGATGGTGGCGCCTTAGCCTCCGTTGTTGATATAAGCACATCATCTTTTGAAGCTCCTTTGCCCGCAACTCCCAGTAAACAGCAAGATCAGCAAGACCAGCAAGCCTTGGTAGCTGTCCTTGCCTCACCTCAGCAGCAACAACAGCTGCGACAGACTTCAACACTACAAACACCACAGAACTCTTCAAGTTCCATTAATTTTCTGAAAGATGGCGCTGCCGGCGCTGTATTAGAAGACCAAGACATCGAAGAGGTGCTGAAGGCACTTAAGACGCTTGATGGAGGAAACGTTAACCCGGACGCGATTTGTGATTTCACTTTCTTTAATGAGGCCCTTTTCAACAACGAAGAGGATGCTGGAACAGCTGGTGTTTCGACGGGTGCAGTTTCAAGCAATATTCAAACGCATGTAGAGACCAAGCCAATTGGCAGTAGTCATGAACAGTTTAACAACACAGCTGTCATCAATCAAGCCAAAAAGTCTTTAACTTGGCAGGAAAGCAACGCGCAGCTAGAAGAACGACATCATGTTCTAACTCGCAAAATCGATTATCTACTGCGTCGCGCGCGTAAGCTCCAGGTTCGTCATATGTGTCGACACACGAGTGACGAAATTGCCGGGATTTTCGAATGGTCTGCACGCAGCTCAACTAAAACGCCAACGCCTGTGCGTAGTGCGAAGTTGAGTGAACAGGAGGAGACTGTAATGTCAATTGTGTCTGGTCGACCGAGCCTTATGTTCTGGCAGGAGCAGAAGAAGCAAGTCCTGGCTGCAACGCAAGTAGGCACAGTTATGCGACATATTGAAAATGTTTCAAGAAACCAGCAAATATGTCACACGGTAGGCAGCGGTTCTGGTTCACTAGCTTCTTCGTCGACGTGGTATAGCACTGCGGCAGTTCCAGGCAAACGTCCACGAAAGCAACTGCAGGATAGCACAATAAGTGGCAGTCCAGCGACAATAACCGACAGCACAGCGCCACGACCCGATGAGATTGTGCCCACCTTTGACAGCTATGTAACCAGTGAACTAACTCATGTTTCCGGCATGCTTCATACGGAAATGCGTGAGGTTCAGAATGCCATAGATTCGGATGCCACAGAGTCGAGCTCAGGTGGAGAATCAGCAGACGAAATGGTTACCTACAACAACACCCAGCAAATATCATTGTCCATGTAAGTATCATGGAAGCTGTCTTAAACATATTCTAACTTACCTATTCCGCGCGACAAAGTGAAGCTATATTTATATTTGTAAAAAGTAAAAACCATTTTTTTTTTTTGATTGTCAATCCAAATACTCTCAGTTCTTAGCTCATTTGAAGCAGTGCAGCCATCTATGAGATTTTTGACATTTATATATATAGTAGAAGAATGTATTCATTTCGTAAGATAAAAGTTTTTTTTTTATAAAAACTTAGCCCATTAGGGTTAAAAGTGGCTATTGTTATTAAATAGCACAGTCTAAATTAGTTACTGGTTTCCTGATACTATTGAAGTATTACGATGAAGTTATTAAATTTATACGGAAATACAATTATGTTTTTTAATTTTGAAGTAAGAATTAATTGACGGGAAATAAGTAAAAAATGCAAACAAATATATATATACACTAGGGGCTTCGCCCAATGCTCGCTTCTCTCACCAATCCCCACCCTTCCATCGCCGCAACCGTTTCAGGGGGGCCCACTTGATTTATGAAAATTCATCAAAAAGATGAGAAAAAAAAACGTTTTTATATAATAGAGGGATATACTAAAAAGTTTCATATCTCACCGAGCTTAAACGCTACCACATTCTTTCCAAGTTTCTTAGAATATTAAGTTATCGATATCTCTATACCAACATTTTGTGTTTCAGAACTCGCCGCGCTGTTTGGCGATACTCCCGAGATCGCGCTGCCATAGCACTTCGCTGGTCCTGGCTCCTCTCCCAGCTAGCAGACCTCAATATTAAAATACGTCAACACACTGATTTGTTCAACGACCTTACTCGCACCAAGGGCGACATTGTCTTGGAGTCAACGATAGCGCCCAAATCAACAGCGACAGTGTCAGCCAATAATGGTTATAAAGAGGACAATACACTTGAAGATACTGACTGGTTGTGCAGTCGCACGCGTCCCTTGAACTTGGGCGAGTTTCGCAAGCGCAAGCTTTTTCAGACGACAAATATGCATACAATTTCAAAAAAAGCGGCAAGACCAAGCACTGTCAAATGTGGATGTCAATGGCCGCAGGTGCCATGTACGCTGTGCACTGGACGTACCGATCCGACAGCGCCACGAGAGCTACCCGAGACTTTGATGCCACAAAATCGTGTTGCACTACTCGATGCCGGCTATCATTCAGTGCTCAGTTTTCCTGATGGTAAGAAAAAACTTGCACGAACCGCTAGAGATTAATTTACTTTGCTAACTTCTGTGATTTCTTGCAGACGTCTGTCAATCATTGCATCTAGAGGCCACTAGTCGGCAGCCAGATTGGCAATATCGGGTAATGCGCTGCCAGGCCAAGGCAATTGTAAAAAGCGTTTATAAAGCAGAGCGCGAGGCACTGGCGGCGAGCAGCTCTGGCGCAATTCGTCGTCCTGGTGAATCGGGCAAGCGTCGCTATGTGAGGCGCAAAGAGCGCAATAATACAAGCAACAATAACTGCAATTTCAACAGTAAAAACAGCAACAACCACAGAACTCCCAGTGGCAGCGGTATAGCATCGGAATGCGGAAATGGTACTGGTACTGCTACTACTTCTTCTTCTACTACTACGCCTACTACAACGCCACTTGTGGCCAACAGTAAATTATTGTAAACATGACAAATTCGATAATTGATATTAACATAAAACAACAACAATTTGCATCTTCTTTTCTCTTTGCATTTCTTTCGTTTCACGTCACCTCAAACACACCTTTATCAAAAACAACTTTAAACTTGCCTTAACGATCAACCAACCAATCGGCAACACATTCGATACTCATACTGCAACATCGACAACAACTTCGACAACATCAACTGTTTTATTTTGAATTTTTGCAATTTGTTTTCTTGGCCGCAGCAGTACTGGACAAAAAACAGCACCGGCCAAGCGATCAAGCTCTGTTGGGCCCATCGATTGGGAGCAGCAGTTTAACCTTGCCGTTGCACGACTCTCACCCACACCACCTACAACTGCCTAAGAATCAAAGTGCTTCACTGATCTCCAACGCCAGCGGCCCTAAAAAGCAACGCAAATTAACTAGCACAGTTTCCGCCTCCAACAATGACACAAACATTTCCATGCAGCCACAGAAATCCGGCAAAAACGGCAACAATAATCTACAGCAAAACGGTGATAATAACAGACATCTCAATCATAGCAGTAGCGAGCTCGGCGATAATTCGCATCGTAGTCGCAACTCTTCGCCAACCCACGGTGCTGGAAGTAATGGCAGCGGCAAACGACACGAACGGTAAGTAGCCACTGTCAATTGGATCATGTACGACCTCATCATAAACTTATCTTATAGTGCAACGGAACGTCGCAGCCGAATAGTCTATGATATTGACAACATAGTGATACCTTACAGTGTGGCAGCAGCGACGCGTGTTGAAGTTTTGCCGTACAAGGAAATACCAACACCAAAGTAAGTACGGAAACAATTTAAATTCATCATTCATCTGCTGAATAACGTACTTCACATTTGTGCCATAGTGTTGTTGTAAAAGCTATGTACCATATAATAATTATTAAGGGGAAACACGTAAAACTTGTGCCAAGTAGTCTACCTCTCCAGATTCTTTATTTGTCCATTCTTCAATATTGTTTTAGTCCATCGACTCTCCATAGTTTCATTAAACATCGTTTACTTATTGGAATTTTGCTTGTTAAGGTGGCGTGTTGTCGATCAAGATGAAAAAAAAGAGCAGCAGAAGGAAACCGCTGAATGTTTAACGAAGTTCTGTAATGGTGATACGGAGACAAAAGCTGTCAACACGGCTATATCAACGGAAAGCAACGAAATAAAGGCGACAACAAAAGACACAACACATGCCGTAAATCCAGAGAATAAAGGTGAATTGAAAGATTCGGGAAAGCCAGCGGAAAAGGCCAATGGAATGCGGCAAACGGGCAAGGAGAAACTACGAAAACTAAAGAAATCTGCTAAGAACAAAAAATCACGACTCGTCAAACCACACAACAACCTTGTTACCAATGGAGTTGCCTTAGCCGGTTATAGAAACATTAAGGATAAACGCAACAAAAACGCTAAAACAAAAATCAACAATAAAGTCCCCCCCAACTTAAACAATACAAACAAAAAGGCTTTGTATCCTGTAGACCCTACTGCAAATGTGGAAAATCCAACAGGAACATCAAACCCTTTAGACGATAAAACTAAATCATTACCAAAAGTAGAAATGGCAGAACCACAGGCCAAGCGACAAAAGTTGCTTTCGGAAAGCGAAGGGCCAGTGGATGAATCGGGCGAAGAGATCGAGGACATTTCGAATGAAGCCTTTATAGTGCGTCACCAAAAGGCTTTAATCGAAGAGCGTCGTCGCTTTGAAACGTATTTAAAATTTCCATGGAGTACTCGATCACGCGCAAATCGTCGCACTGATAGTTGTGCAGATTCAAGCGGCGCAAACACACCGGATCCCAGTTCACCCGCGCCACTGTTGGCCAGTAATATGAGTGGTGTTGGTGGTGCAGATAATGAGAGTATACCATCGCCGCTGACGCATTGCTTAAATCAGCTGAATTCGTTGGATACTGCTAACGAAACCGCAGAGCCTTTGCCTAATGACACCAAGCCAAGCACAATGCGGTCAGAACGTAGACGCACTACATCCAGCAGACTGAAGGAACAAGATCGACGCAGTGCAACTCCTGATCTACGCGATGTAAGCCAAAATCCCAACTAGTAAATGTAATTTGGCCTCTTAATTTTTATTTGTTTTTGCAGCAAAAACCGCCGATGTTCGAGCCGCTACAGTTTCCTTTGTCGGAAGAAGTTTATCAGCAGCTTCTGGCGGATTCGTATAGCGAACCAACGTCGGCGCAGACCAAGCGCGTGAAGAGTAAGTCAGTGTCCTCAAATTGTGATGGCAGCTCCACGGCTAGCGGTAGCAGACGCAGCAGCAAAGCCAAGGCTTTAGGAGCACCAATTTCCAAATTGGCTCTGCCACACATTAATGGCGACGATGACAATGGATGGCAGCACAAGCATATTAATGGAGATGACGAGCAAGATGGTGTTGACTATGACGAAGGCATGACTGATGACTTTCTGTTGGATGATGATGACGATTATCCCAAACATCATTTGGCACCAAATGATGACGACGAGCAGCTGCGAAATCACAGTGAGTCGGCGTTATATGATGCAAGCATTGACGCATATATTGGTGAGCATGTGCTGGACGATGCAGACGATCCGTTTGTGGAAGACGACCCTAATGATCCCGAATGGAAACGTAGCATTGACGTGCGACATGAACGCGTACGCAAGCGTTTCTAGATAGGTCAATCTCTAACTGAACGATCAATAAATCTACCCAAAGCCAGCAAACTCTTTTCATTTTAAAGTTTTGTCCTTTTTTATGATAGCCCAAAAACTAAAAACTATATATAAAGGAAGTGTATTAAAACGATTACCCGAAGAACCAATGCTATTTTAATTTGTTTTGTTTTCATTTATATCGCAAAGGGATTCAATAATCGGATGTATGAATTTCTAAGGGCATTGAATAAGTAATAAGATTTCTAAGTTATTTAGTTTTAAATTCGACAAGAAAACACACACACATATTCTTCACACACACACGCACACAAAATGTAAGTAAGAAAATTTAAAAGATTTGTTATGAAAAGTCTCGTTATTTTTCAATTCTGTAAATAATATATAAGATAGTTGTAAGACAAAAAAAAAAAATATATATATATATATTAGACACTAAATCATACACAAATAAACACACAACACTCAAGTGGCTTTGCCTTTTTTATGTGTAAAAATCTAATAAGGATAAATAAAGTATAACAAGTCACTGGGCTACAAGCTAAGGTGCGCTGCTATACATATATATATATAAATAAAAGTAATGTTAATTTTTAACAACAGCACACAATCTACAATTATTTGTGTCTCAATAAAAATAATGTTAAAATAATTTACTTATAAATATAATAATTCTATTTTAGCAAGTGTTGCAATTTCTTATGAAATATGCGATTCAAAATTTTTGTATTTTAAACGGTTGAAACCATAAAAGAATGTTTAGTAATTAACTGTGTATAAATAAATATGGATTTAGTTACATAAGAAACTTTGATTTAAAACTTAAATATTACATTTATAATTGATTAATATAGACACTATAAATTAACAATTGCATATATATATATATAAACATATATGATTTAAATTCCTTGGAAAGTTCTAAATTGTTTTAAATACTATAATACGAATGTATTTTGTTTTTATTCTTATGTAGCAAGCTATATAAAATATTCTATAACAATCGTTAATACATGAAAAATGAACTTGTGAATAAAAAACATAAAAAATTTAACTAAGGACAAAAAACATCTATATTCATAAAAACAATAAACTAAAAAAATGTAAGGTTGAACTTTTTAATTTAATGGGAGGGCTTTTGTTGAACCAAACTTTCGTAAAGCTTTAAATGTAATATAAAATCAACAAAAATATATATTTACTTTTTAAATATTTTTGTAACCAGCATTAAAATAAAACATTTAATTTTATGTTTTTATTTATGTATATTCTATAATAAATAATTACTTTATTAAATTCAATTAATTTTGTTAGTTATGGCTTAAAAGAAGGTGAATAGTGCGCATGCTGCTTATGAGCCCAGATTGTCAAAATTTACTGTCACAACAAGGAGCGTCGAGAGGGGAATTCCACAGGACCAGATTTTCTCTCTTCGGCGCTGGTCTAAACATTGTATTGAACATTTTATAAAAAGAAATGTTTACTCGCATCATTAAATTAACTAGTAGTTTTAAAAGTGATCGGCGATATACTCAAAAAAATTTAAAATAGTTAATGAAATACTCGTACATTATTTTATGTGTAGTTGATATTCAAGTGAAACGCGGTGTACATGTTCCGAACATGTTTATTTGAGAATGTGGAAAACATGTGCCGCTGAATTTTGCACGCTTGGCTTATGTTAAACGGTTTCAGCCCCTCCAATAGGCAACATGAAATATTGTCAACATGTGTGTGAAACATGGACCTCAGCTTCAACGTGAGCATTTTGATCCAATTGCAAGATTCAGTTACCAATCGTCAAGTGAACTGCACAGTGCTGACAAGATAACTAAAAAATGATGGTATGAAAGATGAACAAAATATTTTAGTTTCAAACTTAATAAAAAAAAAAATTTATTTCTGTAAGCTGTCTACACTGTTTCTGGTAGTGCTAAGCTGTACTCTATACAACGAGAGTTACACGCTGCGAGTTCCTCGGGACGCAGAGACAAGAATGACTAGAAAGCTTGAAGATATGATCCAATCGCTTTCGGGCGTGGACCGTAGTCTGCAGCAATTGCATGAGAAGAACAACAACTGGGCTATTGTTAAGCATAATGTGGATGCATGGAACAGTCAGCTGAGGGATGTCGATCAGAAGCTGACACTAATAAGACGATCACAAGAAGAAGAGCAAAACAAATTATCAAGTCTAGAATTAACGCTAAACCATGTGCTTAGCAAAGTAGTTTTCCTGAGCGATTCAGATGTGCATGGGACGAGAAGAGCAGGAGGTGACGATATTGATCTTGCAGACCATACATCAAAGAGCAACAGCATTTTGGCGGAGATTTCTGCACGTTTGAGCAATGTGTTACGCCACTTGGATCACCAGGAAAGTAAAAATGGGTGCCACACCGCTGGTATGCAAGTGTTAGGTACTTCAAGCGAGGAAAAGTCAATCAAAAGATTGGAACAAAAATTAAACGTACTGCTATTAAGTCTTCAGCCAAAGGACGTGCGCCAGGTGCAAGCTCTTGTGCGTAAGCATGCAAAAACTTTGGAACATATGCACGTTCTGCTTAAGCAAATTGCAGGGGAGCAAAGGGCAGGTGCAAAGAATTGGACGGAAATGACAGAGTACTGTCAGTCAGCGTACGGCGAACTCACCACATTTACGGAGAGTTCAGATTTGTTACTTAAACGAATTGAACTGTTGGTTAACAATGTGCATTTAAAATTGCGTGACAGTGCCCTGAACGAACCTCATATGGAAGAGGAAGATTGCAAGAAGGAAGCAAAAAGCGAGGAAAGTGACGAATTGTTGGAAAAAGGAGAGACCAATTTAGACGACGATAATGGTCTGGTAGATGAGCAAGTAGAAGAAGTGGGTGAGTGAGCCATACTTAAGACTGTAAACAAAATAGTAAACCCTTAACATATTTGAACATTTTTTTTTTATGTAGAATATGTACAGCCCGGAAAGGCTGATTGCTACGAGTTGGAGGATCCACGGGTAGATGGGATTTACAAGTTCCTGGTGCCGCAGTTAAATGAAGTGGGACGTGATTTTAATGAGCGATTTTGTGCCTTTGCCACGGATGGACCAGCTTGGACAGTTGTACAAAAACGTGCAGACTTTTCTATACAGGAGAATTTTAATCGCAGTTGGGATGAATATCGGGCTGGTTTTGGCAGTCTTTCCAAAGATTTTTGGTTCGGTAACGAGTATATACATAAGATATCTTATCGCGACGATTATGTTCTACGCATTGAATTGGAAGATTTTGATGGAGCGCAGTCATGGGCCGAGTATGGAGTATTTCGATTGGACAGCGAAAGTTACAACTACCAATTGCTGCTTGGCGAGTTTAATGGTTCTATGCCCGATGCACTAGAGTATCACAATAAAATGGATTTTAGTACATATGACCGTAAGAATGATCATACTAATGCTGTCGCTTGTGCCGTAAGTTTGGGCAGCGGTTGGTGGTTTAATAAGTAAGGCAACAAGTATTTGGAATCAAAGTCTTGCACTTACTAGTGTATACATTTATGTTATTTTAGCTGCATGGAATCAAATCTAAATGGCATATATCACAACACCCCGACAGGACACAAGTTCAACGGTATTATTTGGGAGCACTGGCACCAAGGAGATTATTCCTTAAAAACGGCGCGAATGATGATAAGACCACGAAACATTCAAACCGCGGTCACGGAGGAAACTTATGACGAGTACGCGACGAATAATTTTGATATTTAAACAATTTTGTATAGTATTGAGAATTAATATTGCTGTACAAATTAACGTTGAGCGGGCGGACTATCGTTGTCGGGAGCCGATACTTAAAAGAGTGGCAACGCTTATTTACTTTATAGCCAAAATCAGCGATATATATAACCTATTTAACTTCTGCTTATAAATATAAAAGATTACAACAAAATTGGCATTTTATTGAGAATTAACAGCAATTGCTAACTATTTAATTTAAAATCTGCTTGTTAATTAAATATATTTGTATTTTAAACATCTGTTTTAAACAGTCAACATCGGCTTTTATTTTCAAAAAACTTAAACGGTATATGTGATATTCAGTGTAGAACTAATAGTGCTAAGACAGTTATTATTGCTTAGTCGTTGTAGGGTGAGTACGAGCTTAATTCAACGTAACATTTTAGACGTACAATATGTTTTCATTAAAGATTTTAATAAATAAGTTTGATAAGCCTGTCACACATTATGATCATAAGCAGCCAAGAGAATAGATAGCTCCAATTATAGCAAAGTAACGTGCTTTAACTTATTAATACCGTAAAAACACGAATTATACAATTTTAACATACGACTTAGATTTAAATATTGGGCCTAGTGTTGCTTTGACAATTTATCGCCATCACTTCAGTAGCGCTTTAAATCTACAGTATCGATACTTTGCTGCCGTGCCAACCCTACTCAGTCGACTTTTGTGTTTTTATGAATTTATGTGCGTGCGAGCGAGTGCGATAGCAAGTACGGTCCGGGTGCAGCGCGACTGCAAAGGAGAAAAGTTAAAAGAAGTTGTAAATTTCAATGAAAAAGTATTACGAATTGTAGAATGTTACTGAGTTTTTTTATACTACTAAAAATATCAAAACGTGGCAATAACTAATGGCTGGTCTATGATAAGAGGTTGCGGCTCAAGCATATTAAAGCAAACTACATAAAGAACAAGACGTGCAGCAGCCACTCCTTTTGTGTCTGCCGTTGAAAATGTGTGCGTATGCGTGTTTGTGCTCGTGTCCGAGTGTTATAATTGGAAAATTGTGATTAATGCATGTATTAAAATAAAAAAAGGCAGTAATTAAGAAAGTGAACAGGCATTTAAAAGTGAATATTTAGCATAATTGCAATTCAAAAGATGTGTGCCTGTATGTGAGTGAGTCTTAAATAGTAAAGCCAGCCAGCGATAAGAGCTCACCAATACTACTGAAAATAAATACACAAAAACGACACACACAGATACTAAACCAAGTACAATACAAGCAAGTACATTCACGTTCATTCGAACAACGCGTGTGCGTGTGTGTGTATGACTCACGCTTATAGATTGTGCGGGGGGGAACGCTACCTACGGCAACAGAAACAATAAAAACAAATCGCTGCCGTGCTTCAATAGAATTTCCCAACTTGAGCGTAACAAATCGCATTGAAAGAAAATTCCAACGTCCTCACAGTCACACATATACTCGTACATAGATCCATCATACTACTTACAGATAGGGAGTCAACAAAGGCAAAGAAAGAATTGAAAATACCGAATTACTTATAAATAAGGAACTAAACTAAAAGGCACGAACATGAGTTTTACCAAGTGGTTTAAGAAGAAGGAGCAAATCTCCGAAATCGGAGCTCCCACAAATTTTCAACGGCATTTTCATGTCTCACGCAACCAAGAAACCGGTGATCTTGAAGGCCTGCCTGCGCCATGGGTGCGTCTAATGAACTCTCAGATAACGCGTGATGAACAGGACAAAAACCCCGATGCGGCCTATCATGCAGTTAAATATTACAATTACTCAATTAAAAAAAAAGAGAATGAAATATTCAAGCCTTTTATAACTGAAGATGCGATTCACGAAGAATCAAAGGAGATAGATAATTATGTGAATTACAAAAACAAGCATAAATCCCAGGACACTGATAAATCTGATGATGACTATAGCAGCTCTACAGCCACCGAATGTAGCAGCGGAAGCGGCTCCTCTGCGGGAAATAGCAACAGCAGCAGTCTAAACGACAGCAGCCAACAGTCCGCCATACAACTAACGGCACTCAACGAGGTGATAAAGGAGCTTGAGTCGAATATTGAGCGACGTACGACATTAAAACAGACCAAACCTAATAATATACCTGACCTGAGTAACTTGGATCCACCGCCGCTGCCAGTGAAGGCTCCGAAAGCACCACACACACTGCCTCCAAAGCCACAGATTAAGGCAAAGCCGCGCAGCATTACATCAAAGTTTCCGCGTGTCCCCGATTTGAATTCCACAACAGCCAACGAAGAGCGAAAGATCAATACAGATACTATTATTATCAAATCGGCCATACAGCCCAGCTCCGGCATTGACGGTGATGCTGATGCCGCTGATGAAACGATACTACGTCGGTCCAAAGAAAAACGCCCACAAAAGACCGACGCTGAAGTGTACGACGAGTTGCGAGCCATTTGCAACGGGGATGATCCACGTGAGCGTTACAAGACTACACAAGAAGTAGGTAAGGGCGCATCTGGAATAGTATTCATTGCTGCCGACATGCAAAATGATTCTCAGGTGGCAGTGAAAACGATTGAAATGAAAAATCAGTCCTCAAAGGATCTCATATTAACCGAAATACGTGTACTTAAGGACTTTAATCACAAAAATCTTGTCAATTTTCTTGATGCCTATTTGCTGGAGCCTGAGGATCAGCTTTGGGTTGTTATGGAGTACATGGACGGTGGTCCACTCACCGACGTTGTCACTGAGACTGTGATGAAAGAGCGTCAAATTGCCTGCGTGTGCCGTGAAGTGCTCTATGCTATTAGCTTTTTACACGCCAAAGGCATCATACATCGTGACATTAAGTCTGATAACGTGCTACTCGGCATGGATGGTTCGGTGAAGGTAACAGATTTTGGCTTTTGCGCGAACATTGAGGGCGACGAGAAGCGCCAAACTATGGTTGGCACGCCTTACTGGATGGCTCCCGAAGTGGTTACTCGCAAAAAGTACGGCAAAAAGGTGGATATATGGTCAATTGGCATTATGGCAATCGAAATGATTGAGGGTCAACCCCCTTATCTGTATGAGACTCCGCTGCGCGCACTCTACCTAATTGCCGCCAATGGGCGACCCGATATTAAGAGCTGGGAAAAACTAAGTCCCAGCTTGCAAGACTTTCTCGATTGTTGCCTTCAAGTGGAGGTTGATAAGCGTGCAACAGCCGATGAGTTGCTCAAGCATCCGTTCCTTGACGATTGTAGCGAAGTCAAGGCGCTGGTTCCCAACATTAAGGCTGCCAAAAAGGTGCTACGCCGCAATGTATAGTTAATGTGCAATCATCGGGTAGCCAAGGTGCTCTATGCATAATGGGATTTCTGGTCAAATACAGCCGGAGCCTGACTTCTGTGTGTGTGCGTGTATGCGTGTGTGTGTGTATATTGGTTTATCTATGTATATTTAATTTCGTCTGAAACTGGAAGAAAATGCTGATTATTCGTAAAAGTAACAACAATGGCAACAAAAAGGAACAATTATAATTTCAAAAGGAGAAACTGTGTGCTCAAAGGTATTAAGGATTAACCTTGCATACCTCTATGTATATCGCTGAGCGATAATACTGAAAAAGGTGAGTACAAAGCATACCGTACGCAAGAGTAAATAGGGCTTTTCCGCTAAGACTACGTTTTTATCCAAGAATTTTCCATAGTCTTGACGTTGTGAAGCTTTTAAGATTGTAAAATCTGCAAATTATCACTTGTAAAGTTAAAAAAAAAGTGACCTTAATCGGTCGACTATTTTGGGTGCGTAATAATTCCTCAACATCTCAGGAAAAGAGAATCGAAATAGTAACTAAGCACTAAAATAGATAAGGAACAATAAAAACTATATATTTCTTTGGAATTCTTATATGCTGGGTAGGAGTACATAACATAATAACAATAATGCATTTCGTTTGATATTTGTGAAGGGCGGAGATGTAAGATCTTGTCGTTGTTTTAAATTTCTTGTGTGCGTTTTAATAGGTTATTAAGTTTTACCCTAATCAGCGGGTACGATAGTTATTTAAATCAGATTAACATTGAGCAAGGTCTTGACTAATTTTTTGTGATTTCTTTAAGTAACACACGCTTGCATATAGAGATACGTCATACAAATACATATGTATGCACACTGTGCGGTTATATTCGAATGTCTTGGCCATTTCTTATATAATCGCTGTTGAATTAGCTTAGCAATAGTTTTGTTTTTTTTGTTTTTGTTAAATAGAAGCCAATTGAAATGTGGTTCAGCAGATGATGAAATACAGCAAGAGCTACAAAAAAATGCAATTATTTACACATAAAAAACAACTACAAGCACGCTATTTAATACGCTGGCGCGCGCATTTCCTGTTGAAAAAGATACTTGGATGAACGCTTTTCTCTGCAAAAAAAAAAAATAATTCAATTCCCATATTACGCACCAACACGTACATTTACACCTACACACAAAGGCAATTTCTCTTATCAATGACAGCAACACAAAAGCTTATACTTGAGCTCTTAGCTTTTGTAAGTCCCCCAATCATACACACACACACACACACTCTCTAAAGAAATAGAAAATCATATTCACAGAACATTTTTGTGTTTTTATTTTTTAAAGTTGATAAGCACAAAAAATATTTATCATGGCTGCCGCCTTACCGGCAAACTGCTTGCGTTCATCGGAGCAAGACAGTCACACTTTTGTGTATAGAAAAAGAGAGGGAATGCGTGCAACCATTTTATTTCATTGCAGTTAATTGATGTACATACACTTACACGCATAAGTCTGCGTACATTGTAAACAATATATTAAATTTTAGAAGCCTTTTGGTACTTCTACAAGTTTTTAGTCGAGGCATAAAGAAAAAGCGAATACTTTTTGTTTATAAGCCCATAAGAAGAATTATTTAATTTGATTTTTTCGATTTTGCTGCTGTGCACAGACTTGTGCGTACAAGTGTACTTGGTGTAGTTGGTGTTGTACTCGTTCTTCTTTGTCTGCTGCCATCATCTTTCACTTGATACTTATTGTATTTAATTGCTTATGCAGTGGCAGCCGCAAAATCCGTCGCCATGCGCTATTTTTACGCTCTTTCCACCTCTCTGTGCAGTTCCCTCGATCGACCAACTGCACTTACACTTACCGGATCTCTGGCTATTTATTTGTTTATATTAGCTGCAGATACTTTTGCTTTCCGTTTTGCGCTGCTGCTTACGCTGTTTTTTTTTTTTTTTTGCTTTGGAGTTGAAACAATATTTGTTTCGCTTTTGTGTATGTTTGTATGATTGCCTTTCTCACCATCATAAATGTTTTTTTCTTGCATGCGGATATTTGTACATACACATATAATTATTTATTTCTGCTTTTTGTGTGCCAAAAGTCTTTGCATGATAACAAAAGCAACAACTGGAACAAAAAGAACAGTAAAAAAAAATGTCTTCACAGTTGCATCAATATGTTTTCACTCTTCTGGGAGTGGCGGCGCCATAGGGCAAAGTACAATTTCGCTTCAACGGGGTGCATTTTAAAGCAATCGCTGAAGGAAACTTTGCAAGTCATCGGAAAGCCCTTCTACACTTTTATTAAGAAAAAATTAATTTAATTGAAGCATTCTGCTGATAGACGAGTTCTTTTGAAATATATTTTTTTTTAATAATTAAAGACGAAAGTTTAGTCTTTGAGTTGAAGAGAGTATAAAAAATAGATCATTGTCCTCTAGGCCATAAAAAGATGTGCCTCATATAACATTATTTAAATGCACTCAAGTTATTAAAAAATTTTTTGACCGTAAAATTAAACAATTCAACTGAAAGAACATTTAAAAGTCCTAAGCGGACTCCTTTTTTTTTTTTAATAGAACAGCACTTTTGTAATGCCTTGATTTGATATATCCCGGTACACAGTATAGGCAACTATTTTGACTCTGTACAACTCTATAAAACTCTTGCCCCCATGGTACACGGTAAACAAAAATCCATAGTACAAAATGACTAAGGTAAAACTATTCATCTGGTTCGAACGAACGCTATACATAATAATACATAATACGAATGTTTGTAATTTCACCTTGCGTGAAGGTTTTTGGTTTTCTGTTTTGGTTTTGTTTCTTTATCTTTCCTCCCTTCGTTCGTTGTTGTTACTAAGGGGGAAGGGACCAAGGGAATAAACTTAAAAGCACATAAGCATGTGTGTGTTTGTACCTCATACACTCTATATGCCATTTTCATATGTATTTTGTTAGTCGTGGTGCGGCTGCCTTAGCTTTGGTTACGCGGAATTGTCGATGATTCACGATTGTACGATATAATTTCGAGGCTTATACTAAACAACACACTCTTATGTAGCACGGTGTGAGCGATTTTGCGTTGTTTGCGTGTTTTCTCATATTTTTTCATAACTCAGTTCTGCCTGCTCTTTGTCCCTTTTGTTGTTGTTGTTGTTATGCCAAAAATTATTGTTATTATTTTTTTTTTCCCAGTCCACAATATGTGACATTTCGCATATAAAATAATTACAATTTTTTGTTAGTTTTTGTAACGTCGTTATATTAATCGCAATTGCTTTAAATGCAACCGAGCTTTAACTTGTGGACGTTTATGACGCCAAAATTCGGAGTCATCAAGCTTCTGTATGCATGTGCATACATACTTACAATGATAAGTGTAAATAAAATGCAAGGTACATACAATGTTCATTGTGTTTTGATGACAACAACTCGCAGTCCACACATGTTCCTCACATATCATTTGCTACAATAATTCCCATCCGTATCTACAATAATTAAATCGGCCCGAAACTAGAGCGTAGCGTATGACTTGTTTTGTTGCACAACATCATCTAAGATGAGCTTGAAAAAGACTCCAAAAGCATTTACAGTTTTCTGTGCCGCAAATCCTCAGCACTTTGTTTTAATTTATATTTATTGTATGTACACTATGTTAATGTATTGTCAATGGAAAACTGTGTGGAAAACAAGTTAAAGTCTATTAAGTATAGTTAACAATGGGCTAAGCCAATTCACAGTCGAAGCAATGTCGCAGTTGTCGTCGTCATTTGTCGCCGATTCATTAAGTTATACGGCATTGAGCGGGGAGCCCAGCTAGTGTTGCTGATAAAATACAAACAAGCTACTTTATACTATATATGCATATAATTATAGTGTTGATAATTGACGGTGCACTAATGACGCGCTCTCATCTACCAATTTAACGAAAAAAAAAACGGCTTATTTTGTTGGGTTTGCCGAATGCCAAGCATATGCTAATAAAAACTTGTTGCGCTTTGTTAGAGCATATAGAGAACGACAATGAGAAACGAAACTGAACTATGAAAAAATTTATATTATCAGCATATGAATGAACCATAACAATGCTGAGAACTGTAATTGAATAATTAGATATTGAATAAAATAATACCAAAATTGCGCTGAAAGTGATGGAAAAATAGTATTATATATGAACGACCTGTCGAAAGGGTGTAGTTGTAGTTCCTTCGACAATTTATGTAGTTCTTCCGTAAGGAAGTAAACATATGAAACAATGACGATTATAAAAACTTTATTTTTACTGAGTTGACAAATCGGTTGGCGATGTAGACACATACAATTCCAATCAGATCAGTCGTTTTGCAGATATTTGGATGGCTTACATGGGATGACTTACTTCTTTGACATCGATTGAAAAAATACCAAAATTGCGCTGAAAGTGATGGAAAAATAGTATTATATATGAACGACCTGTCGAAAGGGTGTAGTTGTAGTTCCTTCGACAATTTATGTAGTTCTTCCGTAAGGAAGTAAACATATGAAACAATGACGATTATAAAAACTTTATTTTTACTGAGTTGACAAATCGGTTGGCGATGTAGACACATACAATTCCAATCAGATCAGTCGTTTTGCAGATATTTGGATGGCTTACATGGGATGACTTACTTCTTTGACATCGATTGAAAATTTTTATACCAAGCTACAAGAGCAAAAGAAGCTAGTGTATTTTACCACAAGCAGGTGCATTTAGCCAGCTATCAATATCTATACAGCTGATAAGCTTTCCAGCTGTGGTCGTTGATAAGACAAAATGATTAGCGTTGTTTTTCAATAGAAACACCCTACTCACAACGAATATGGTGCCCAAAGCATAGAAAAAAACATCGGCTAAGATAACCGTTGAAAAATTAATAAATATTAAATTAATAAAGGTTAAAATGTTAATTGAAATACATTACATACATGCATACATATAGTATAAGTATACATTGTGAGCAAACAATTTTCAAACATTATAGCTATTTTATCTGACTGTTTACATTTCTTATCTATTTACAGCACGACAGGAGTGGAATAAAAACTACTGCTATGCGAGAAGGAGCGTTAACTATTCGGCTTACACTGAACTGCCTGCAAAAAGCCACCGCACATGCATTGATATTTTAATTATATAGTATATAATTGTAGTTTATTTGCATAATTTGATTTGTTACATTCTAAAGTCTTGTCCTCTTGTTTGTCTAATGCGGGACAGTTTTATTGTATAGATTAGAGTTAGCATTAAAAATGTCCAATGGCTGAATAAGTTTCTTAGTACTTTTTGCATATATACATATATACTTACATATGTACATACTTGCATGAGTACATATACTATATATGTACCTATGTAAGCGTTATCATTCGCATTTTGATTTGGTTGCTTATTGCACAACAAAAAAATATATGTAGCTTAAATATGCTTGACATACATTCAAACACACATAGCAAGATATACATATTGTATTATTTAAGTCTATATAGTAGGTTAATAAATGTTTTAAAGTATATACTTATATACAGTATATACATTTATATACGCATATACATAAATGTGATTTAAGCGATTTTATCAAAGCTGCATTATGCAATTCAACGTAAAATTCGTGGTAGTGTTTTAAGTGAACAAAAAACTATTGAACAATATTTGCAATATTTGTTGTTAATTACCAAAAACAAAAAATTATATCAGAGAAATCTGTTGACAACAACCCTAAGAAGTGCCATTAGGACTAACTAAATAAAAATAAAAAAAAAAACACTGTAAGCAACACAAAAAAAAAATCAACTATAGCCTCTATTACTTTTTAATTGCATTTCAAGAATTCAATACTTGCATAGTATTATGTAGTTACAATACATAAGGCAGATAAACGAAATTTTGACAAAAATTCGATTCCATATAATTAGTACAAAACTAAGCAAAAAAAATTAAAAACAATTTTAAACACGGTTAAGTGCATTGCCTACAAAAATATGCCATAAAGAAAACGCACAATTTTTCAAAGCTTAAGAATAAAATGCTGAAATTTTGGCAATATATGTGTCAAATTTTGATCGATATTAAAAACAAACCAAGTATATGCCAAAAGTGAATAACAACGTGATGTTGAACTTTTTAAGTGCAATTTTAGATTCAATTTATGATAGCATACTTCTCGAGTTCACACCAACTTGTAAATTGCATTAGGCATGAAATGAAACAAACTGAACTTGTTACAAGTCCAAAATATTAAATATCATCACGGTTTATCTAGCAAACCTAATTATATAATGTATATGACTGGTACTCTTTAGCCAAGTCCCAACGAAAATATAGAATATAAAGAAATATCTTAGCCCAAAAATTTTCTAAGTTACGCTTTTTTGGCATTGTTTATGTTTAGTTTAAATATTTATCCATATACAAATTGTTCTGTAATTGAGTGTTGTATTAAAGTAATGTTTTACTTGTTTCCATTAAGTCAACATTCGGAATTTTAAAAACTGAAAGCTTGTGGCAGCCAGCGATAGCGGCCTACAAAGAGTAGTTAAATTTTTTGAAATTCATTTCAATACAATTAGGTTTGAATTATAAATTTTAAAGTGCCCTGTAAAAAATAATTTCATATGCATAATTAAGAGCTTAATACTTAATGGAAGACACAATTGATTTAACCTTATACAGTAGTAGTACATGTAGTGGGCGAAAGCTTCGGTATTAACTTCATCCAATTACATATATGTTTATGTATAAGGCCATGAACGGCCAGAGCCCAGAGCAACGAGAATAAAAAACGGAAACATACCCAAACTAACATAATCGTATGCGCATTTACAAGTTTAAATAAGACGCAATCCAAGGATCCCTATCAATTTAAGTACTATTTCTAGGGAATATTATAAAACACAACTAATGAAAAAAAAAGTCTTCAAATGATAGCTTAAATTTTTTATACATAACTTTTTATAAAAATTGTAAAAAAAAAGAGAATGAAAACTTAAAACTGACATTAATTATTAAACTAAAAGTTGTAATTAAAGCGAATGCAAACCAATATACAAGAATTAGCGCTATTTCAAGTAAATGTAGTAAAGAAAAAACAAAAAGTATCAGTTTAACGTATTAAACAAAAAATTTAAAAAAATATAATATACCTTAAAAGTATGGGAAATTGGTTTTTTTACAAAACAAATGCCTTAGTTATTTTTCTCTATAATTAATTAAATTTTGTGTGCAAGAGCTAAGTCGTAATTGTATATTATTTAATACTTATATATTGTACAAGTATAATTCATTTGGCACTATTTATCATATGTTTAAACAGATAAATAATGTATTTTTTTCTATTTATTAAGTTGTAGCTATTTTTTTACAAGCGCCAAAAAAATATTGACGCACTATTGTATGTATTATTTGAGCTTGCACTGTAATTTTTATTTTGTGTTGTTAAATATATCGTTATTACTTATTCGACCGATTCATACATCGTATTTATTCAACTATAACCAAATGTCTTCCCGGTACTTTCCCGCTTTCCGTAGTTCCTTTAGATCGTGCATTGCCTCCACTTCATCTAGCTGTAGTATCAGTTGCAAGCACCGGCACACGCTAGAGCTTATTGACTGGGAGATTTTTGAGCCATCAGCGCAAACATACAAGACCGTTGTGGGTTTCAACAACATCTCTACAAATTCACTAGCGTCCTGCTCTAGCAACATCTGTACATATTTGGGTTCGTCCTTTAATGCAGTATTTCGTGAATAACATATACGCAATCGCTGCAGTACGCCTGACTCTTGCCAGGCGTTTAACTTGTCAGCCTTTAGTAAGGCTTGAGGCGTTTTAGCACCAACATAGAGCCATGTTTGACCGCTGGCAAAGCTCTCCTGACTCTGCAGCCTTTGCTTGTGAGCTAAGAATCCGAGAAAAGGCGCCAGGCCTGTTCCTACAGCTATAAGTATTTGATTGCTGGTGAAATCATCCTGGGTGTAACGGAATGCATTGGTCATGCGAGGGTAGATGAACACCTTTGATGGATTTTGTGTTTCTTGTCTGTTGAGCTCTAGCATGCTAGTTGTAGTACCTGGTTTATGCAAAAGTACGGAATATATAATGCGCAGCTCGTTTTCCTTCTCCAAAAAGCTATTGGCTATAGAGTAGGGTCGTGGAAGCAAACGTGGTAAATGCTCAACAAGTAATGCCAACGATGGTTTGCATGTGCAACAGAGGTCAAGTAAATCCAACAAGCGTAATCCTTTCTCTAGTATAAGCTCATTATAATGTGCGCTGCCCTGCCTGGATGAGAGGCTTGCCAAGAAACTTCGCTGTTTACTGTCACTCGTACAAATGGCCAAGGCGCTAAGGAATTGTTTTTGCAGAACTCCGTTGAGTTGTAGGCAATATGTAAAGATTTCGCGCACCGTCGTAGCTGGCGGTATATGAGCCGGCACCTTAGCATTCTTCTTTGCGCAATTAAATGCAAGGGAAATGCGGCATTTAACATCAGCCAGCTCGGTGAGTTGTAATCGCTGAAGCAGATCGCCTACTACATTATCTGCATTACTGGGCAATATGGCAATGGTGTCTCCAGGGGCATAGGTGAACGTGTTACCAAGCGCTGAAGTATCTAGCGCCATCTCTACAACACGTTTTGTTTGCGTTTCTGTGTTGGCATGCACCAATACATCGGCGAATTTAATATTTACCGCCTGGGGAAGATACCCATGCTTTATAAATGGGAATTTCATTGAGTCATCGTAGTCGAAGTGGGTACATGTGCTTGACTGTTGAATATAATCACACCTTAAATAGGCTCTTAGAAATTTTAAAACTCATACCTTCGAAGTTGTATCAAACACAACCTCAAGATTTGTATCCAGCGGCTTGGCCGGTACATATTCAGGCAATATATAAACCTCAATGTCCACCAGCATTATAAAATGTTTGGAGTCAAATGGCAGCGAAAAGGTTTTAGCTTATCGATTACTGTTTTATCGATAATTATGGCAGTAACTAGCAAAACTAATCGGCAACGGGAGCATGCGAGGCGTAATATTGCAAGGCGAAATTTTGTGTAAAACTAATATTTAGAAAATATGTCAAAAAAAGAAGAAAAAACAGATAGCGAAGATGAGTTCCAAGATGCATTCGGGGAACCAGCTATGGGATCAAAAACATCAGCAGTCAACGAGCAAATGATTGATGAGATTGTACAAAAAAATATGGATTTGAAATTGGAAGTCGCTGACGATGACACAGGGAAAGAAGAAGGCGCTGCCGGAGGCATTACATTAGTTAACAACGAAGAGCCTAAAATAGAAACAGACGGTGAGTTAGGTGTAGAAGAACTGCGTGAGCTGGAAAAAGACATGAGTGAGGAGCAACTAGCACAAAACAAAGAAAAAGCCAACCAGCTAAAATTGGAAGGCAATGAGTTTTTTAAAAACGGTGAATCAGAACGTGCTGCAGAGGTCTATACAGAAGCACTAAATACCTGCCCATCAGACCAAAACAAGGATCGTGCTGTTCTTTTTGGGAATCGTGCTGCTGCCAAAGTGAAGCTTGATTCCAAGAAGTCTGCCATTCAAGACTGCACAAAGGCAATTGAACTATGGCCAGAATACGTACGAGCTTTGCTGAGGTGAGTAATGAGTGATGCATGCATAACAAATAATTTATAACAAATGGAATTGTTTGCAGACGTGCTAAACTCTATGAGCAGGAAGATAGGCCCGACGAAGCTCTTGCTGACTACAAACGTGTGTATGAAATCGACCCTGGGCAGTCTGATGCGAGAGAAGCTCAGATACGCCTGCCACCCATAATTAATGCCCGTAACGAAAAACTCAAGACAGAAATGATGTCGAGCCTGAAAGACTTGGGCAACATGATATTAAAGCCATTCGGACTATCCACCTCAAACTTTCAAATGCAACAGGATCCTAACACCGGTTCATATTCCATCAATTTCAATCAAAACAATAGATAATTACAGTACAAATTCCACTTAAAATTAAATAAAGCAGTTTCTAGAAAAAACGTTTGCTTCGTCAGCGTTCCTCCGATGACGATAACTTTATCGTTAGCACAGCTGTTGCATTTCATAAATTTTGGACGTAAACACAGCTGGCAGCTGATGTGTGGTTGTTAAAAAAGAAAGAAGAAGAGCCAGTTGTTGAAAACGCAAAACTTGCAATTAAAAAAAAAAGTTTTGCTTATTTACTTTCATTCTAACAAAATTGCGCTGTTCTGATTATTTTATAGTTCAATTGTTTTGCGAGCAGGTTATCTCCTAACAGTATGTTTACAAAACTTGGGAAGTTGGAAATTTGTTAGCTTGCACGTATGAACCCAACCTTGCACTGCGTAAATATTATGCTAATAGTGTGAAGTTAACTTTAAACATAATGATTTTATCCATGGAAAATACTTTCAGAGCCGTAGATTGTACGCCGCCCCAACTGTTTCAGTATGTTTCGGAGTCGCAGTTGGTTTGGCGGACCATGGAGCCGTCCTAAAAATCGATTGTCTTTGGAGCACTTGAAGTACCTGTATAGCATTTTAGAGAAAAACACTACAGTATCGGAAAGCAATCGTGGTTTATTGGTGGAATCATTGCGGTGTATTGCTGAAATCTTAATTTGGGGTGATCAACATGATTCCTTGGTGTTTGAGTAAGACTATTTCGAAAAGTTACGATACACAGTGGCCGTTGCTGACTAGATTTTTTTGTTAATTGCAGTTTTTTTTTGGAAAAAAACATGCTCTCATATTTTCTGCACATCATGCGTCAAAGAAGTGGAGGTTCAAGTTTTGTATGCGTCCAGTTGCTCCAAACTTTGAATATACTTTTCGAAAACATTCGCAATGAGACCTCTTTGTGTAAGTAGACGTGACCCTAAGTAACTAAGGCTTTTTAGTGATATCTATATTTTCATTGCAGATTATTTGTTGAGCAATAATCATGTAAATTCCATTATTTTGCACAAGTTTGATTATTCCGATGAGGACGTAATGGGTTATTATATTCTTTTTCTAAAAACTTTAAGCTTAAAATTAAACACCCACACCATACACTTTTTCTATAATGAGGTAAGCAGGTTAAGCACATTTTGCGAGCCCAATTAACAGACTCACTTAACAGCATACAAACGACTTTCCACTTTACACGGAGGCTATTAAGTTCTTTAACCATCCTGAATCTATGGTTCGCATTGCGGTTCGAACTATTTCCTTGAATGTATATAAAGTGCAAAACTCAAGCATGTTGCGATTTATAACAGATAAGTAAGTGTAAAAACGTAAAAACTTTCTCGTCACTTTATGTGTTAATCGAATTAATGTATTGCAGAACTGCAGCTCCCTATTTTAGCAATTTGGTGTGGTTTATAGGCAAGCACATACTCGAACTGGACACCTGTGTGCGCACAGATATAGAGTGAGTAAAATATTGTATCCATGCTCTTATTAAATGGAAACGCTTGGGGGACTTAATTGCAAATAGTATGATAGCAAATTCAAGCCCGCAGGTCCTTTAAACGTTCTGTATCAATTGTTGGTGGGTTATTCGAACATACGGAACATTGATCAATTTTCCACAATTTAGTGACTTATACGAACGGACATTTCTTTTTTGATTTGACTTTCGGTGAAGATTTCTTCCACCATTGACTTCATTAAATATATCGTGTTTATGGTGAATGAACTTATTCTGCCCGGAACTGGCAAGAAATTCCATATCGCTAGACCTTAACACAACTTTCCGCTGATTTCGCGTAAAGTAGAGTAATGAGTAACAGCCGCCTGAACTTCCTTTTCCATTCAAATTAAGAACTAAAAATACTTAACGTCGATTTGTATATCCTCTTGTTTTTTTTTATAGCCATCAATCTAATCAAAAACTCTCAAATTTGGTCGCTGAACATCTGGACTTTCTACACTATCTCAATGACATCCTGTTACTCGATGATTTAGATCATGATCATCTCAACCTTAACGCAGTTCTTACTGAACACCTGCTTCATAAGTTATTTGTACCGTTATATATTTTTTCATTGACACCTGCACCACCACCACCATCCCTAGCAGTAGTCACGCAAAACTTGGCGGCGGTTTTAAACCGCAACGTGAATATCGACATACAGGAGATGCACAATCCTCGCGTGAGCTCTATTGTGGCTCTTTACCTTTTGTCGCTGGTGTTTTTAGTAGTTACGCATGCGCCTTTGGTGCATGCCCTCGCCTGGGTTATTCTCAATGGCGACCATAGCGTGTTCAAAGAGGGTGCTGCCGAGATACTCAACGCTTATGTAGAGCACCGGGAGGTTGTTGTGCCTGGTTTTGGTGAGCCGAATGAAAGTCTAGAGCAAGCACTAGATACAGTTATTGGGCAGCCTGGTGCATATGCGGTTAAAGAGGACATCGGCGCTGAATCAGCTACGGCATCTGTGGACACATCGACTGAATCTGATACGAAGGCTGTAGCCATGGCTTTAAAGCTGCAAAATATAACAGACGAGGAAAAACAAAAGTTGCAACAGTCCACTTCGGCGCAATCACGCAATGAATTGGCTAAACCATTCCTGGATACTGTGCTGCAAGCACTGGACTGTACAGAAAACGACTACTTAGCATTATTAGCTCTGTGTCTGATTTACGCTATGTCACACAATCGAGGTAAGTTTAATTCGGCTTAGACTTAATCAAACATCGCCGCACTTAAAGCTCAGCTAACCATAATCTCACCTGCTCTTTTTCCCTTTCTTTACGACTGCTCTTTGCTTATTTCAATGCTTTTTGTGTGTTAATGTCAAATCTATTAAAAAAAACTAATGCATTAACATTATGGCCCATGTAACAAGATGGTACGTAATACATATTCCATTTAATGTTCCTATCTACTAATAAAAATACCAATCCATTTGATATGTAGTCAACTAATTTGCGCCTTTTATTGACAGGAATCAAGAACGAATGGTTTGAGCAGGTACTCCTGAAATCTATGCATGGCTCCTTTAGCTACAAGACAGCACTAATAGAACACTTGCTCAACATAATTTCGCAGTCAAGCCAGACATGTAAGTCAAATATTTCATTGCAATTGATTTTAGCCAAATTTTTCTTGGTAAAAAGACAGACAGTTAAAAAACAAAAATTATTTGTATGCTACCAATGCTGCAATCTATAACAAACATAACAGTATGGATGATGTCTTTTGATTAACGAATAATTTTGGCTTTAACCACGCTGTAGTAGAATGTTATTGAAAATAGGCTAAATGATATGTTTTGGTTTTTCGACAGCTTGTCGCGTACGCCTTATTACAATTGAGATTGCTCTAGAGTTGTTGGTAACCTTTACTAAGCCTACTTCGGACGATGCTTCCTGCATTACAGCCACACAACAGGATGTGCTATTCAATGCGCGTAACCAATCAATGGCAGTGCTGCGCAATTTCTATAAGTCGGAGGACATATTTCTTGATCTGTTTGAAGACGAGTATAACGAGCTTCACAAATCACAGCTAAATGTAGAGTTTCTATGCATGGATTCAACCATATTGTTGCCACCCACGGGTACTCCGCTTACGGGTATAAGTTTTACCCGCCGTTTGCCCTGTGGTGAAGTAGAGAAAGCAAGACGCGCCATACGTGTATATTTTTTGCTTCGCCGTACGTGCCAAAAGTTTCTGAACGAACGAGAATCTTTGCTGCCGCTAACACAAGTCATAAACTTGGTGCAAGTGGAAAACGTGCTTGATTTAAGTAAGTGCTTTAACGGATTTTCATTGATCGGATACTAAATAAAGTTATTTTATTTTAAAGACAATAGCGACCTGATTGCTTGCACCGTTGTTGGCAAAGATAACGCAAAGCAAAGGCGTTTCCTGGTTATCGACGCCTTACAGTTAATTTTAGTGGAGCCTGACGCTAAGCTGCTTGGATGGGGCGTCGCTAAATTTGTGGGATTCTTGCAGGACGTGGAAGTGCAGGGAGATAAGGATGACTCACGTTGTCTTCATATCACTGTACATCGGGGCGGTGCCACCCACAATCGCACACCTCTACTATCTGCCAAGTTTCTGTTCGATGATCACATACGCTGCATGGCTGCCAAGCAACGTTTAACCAAAGGACGCAGCAAGGCGCGTCAAAAAAAGATGTACCAGATTGCGCAGCTAATTGAGATACCAGGTCAAATGGTAGACTCTCCGGTGTACGCTGTAGCAGGCTTGCGCGGTACAGCCGCTGCAAGTGGAGCAAGCTCCAGGAGCGCCCGAGAACACCGGCCCATTTTTTCTACAACTAATCGAGTTCCTGGAGTAGCAGCAGCTCTACGCCGTGATAATGGGGGCAGTGCAGGTGTCAGTCGCATTCAAATGGCTCAGAATCGCTCGATTGAAGGGTAAGAAGGCACGTGCCATCGATCTTTTTTCAAATGAACTAATTTTATGCTTTAAATTTAGCATACGAAATGAAAACATCAGTCGCTCACGACGTCGAAATTCAAACACGAGTTCCAATTCGTCATGTACATCCCGTGCTCCTGAAAATTCTTTGTTGGTTCGGGAACGTTCGCCTAGTGGCAGTGCAGGTAGCAAGAGCTCTTCCCAGTCGCGTGATAACTCACAGCCGCGAGGTGTAGGCAATACCACGCGCTCTCGCGAAAGCAGTCCTCGAATGCCAAGACCTCGGTACGATTTACAACTATTAGTGGGAAATTTGGTTTTAATTTAAATTTTGTTCAATTTATAGCTCCGAAGAGATTCCTTTAGAGGATTTTCAACATTCGCGTAATAATAGTCCACATGCACGTACAGCCGGATGCAATTCTAATTCGTCCTCTCGCTCACATACTCCTTCCCGCATGGTGCATTGTGATCAGATATCGGTGCATAACGCATCACCACGTGACCCAACCTTGCTTTGTACAAATGCTTTATTGAGTCAAATCAACGGTGTGACTATTGCCAAGGAGGTGCTGCCCGTTCAAAGCTCGGAGGAGACCTCTTTTATTAGAAACGACAGTGGCGCGACCACAAACAGTACCGAAACTAAACGGAAAGGTACAATTGAAACGGTTTAAATTTAACGCAGTAGATAAGCACAGATTTTTGTTCATCTGCTATTAAAAAAGTTACAGTTATTGCATGTGTATTACATTTTGTCAGTTTTAATACATACACGGTGTGATGTAAAAACAACCGCAATATTGTGTTGTATTTTGTTTTAAATGATCGATATCAGCCAATGTATCCATTATTACTTTTAAACTCAATTGTTTATTAATCACCGGAACGTCGTCGAAAACTTCTCTGTGGGAATTCAGGGGTTGGGTTGTTTTTTCTTGAACCAAAAAAAAGTGTACCAAATTGAGCCCACACCTTTTGTTTACCCAAATCTGCAGTTAATTTTATTATCAGTAAAATGTGCATCCATAGCTGTTATTGCACTAATAAATCGGCACGATGAATTCTGGTCATTTGATCTTTAATAATCATATAAATCAACACGGTCGTTTTTAAACGTGTGAACCCCATAAAGCGTCATTAATATAATGATGTATTTTCTCTCATCCTTTGTCAAAAATACAAAACAAGCGTTGAAACATGTTTCGAAAAATTTAATTGTGGAAAATAGTTCCTGTTGGTAATTATTTTATTGAAGTTTCGGCCACAATTTTGACGATAACTGGCACAGAAATAAAAAAGTGTGGCCATTTGTGGCACATTAAATGTCGAAGATGCTATGTACATATGAATCTGCCGTTCCGAAAGTTTCAACATCATTCCAACATCTTGAGGAAATATTCCTATCTAAATATGCGCCGATGAAAATATACTCGATAATTTTTCTGTGCAACTCTAAATTGTAGTCATTTGCTGCGAAGTTGTAAACAACGCGCCATATGTTTTTAAAATTTGCGGCAGTATATAGATAACAAAAACGAACAAGGGTGAGCCAGCAGGCATTCCAGTCTGAGCTTCTTCTTTGATGGGGGAAAAAAGTAGAAACCAATTTTACTGATTTATTTTGAGTGTGTGATTCCATGGCTTCCCGGGGGAGAAAAGGGCCGCGAAGAGTAGTAGTATTTATTACATTTTAATAAACAAAGTCAAATTCTGGCTCATTAAAAGATCAGCATATCGTGTTTTGATTTCCACTCCAGTGAGATAGTTCGACGGCATGTCTTTGCGAACACCATTAGCACTGCCCTGCAAAATATTGCACACACTGCTTGGCGAATTTCCGAACAGTCGTCCATTGCCCTGTACTCAGAAGCGGAGGGTATACAATGCAATGGCAATCCGCTTCTCAAGGGAAGATTTGAATTTTTTTCTTCAATAGTTTTCGCTTCATCCGGAAGTTCTCCTCAAAAATTTTTCGCTATTTTCAGCTACATCCTTTTCCGAAAGCATGCCATAAAGCACCAAAATTAAAATTTGTCAATTTTTACGTCGTCATTACCTAATAACATAACATTTTTTATAATCCATGTTTCTAAATTTATCACAACTTTCTGATTTTACGTGTCACACACCTTTTTCACATCGTAATAAAAAATCCCATGCGTTTCGCTAAGATGTGCTCATTGGCAAGATCTGGTAGCTCTGAAAAGAATTTTTAAAAAAGTTGGTAGCTCGGAGCACAGCTGATTCTTGTTGTGTTTTTGCAGAGCTGCGTGACATAACCACAAAATAATTAAAAGTATTTGATTAATTAAAACATGTCCTCCTACAAATACACTGAATTAATAAAGATCGGCACCCAGTACGCCCGTCGCATGAATTATCTCTCAAATCGGATATTTGGTGAAGTAGCTCGAACTACCAACGAAAAGTCCATGAAGGTTAAAACAACCAATCTTGAATTTAAGTTTGATTTGTATCCCAATAATTTTTGTTCACTAGGTAGTGCGAATGTTTGCAGAGGAACCTATTCACAAAAGAGATTATGTGGTCAATTGGTATCCTCGACACGTAGAAACGCATCTGCTTATGAGAAACCTACGAGATTATGGACTCTTCCGAGACGAGCATCAGGACTTCAAAGAAGAAATGAAACGTTTGCGAAAGCTGCGCGGAAAGGCTCCGCCCAAAAAAGGAGAGGGCAAACGCGCAACAAAGAAATAGTCAAACAATATACATTTACGTTTTATTAAAAAATTTAAACTTTATTATCAAAGTTTTGTGTTAACAATTTGGCGATTCCGCTAAACACAACTTCTTGGTTTTGTTGGCAATCATATTCAACAATTGATATTTTGCGAGCCCTTTTTAACCTAACGGTAACAACTGTGTCAACTTCAATACGACAGGGCTTTAAGAATTTAAAATGCTGCTCCAAAACAATAGTTCCAGGTCCCGGCAGTTTTGTTCCAATGATACCCGCAACGACGGCATTAAGTAGCGCGCCGTGCACACGCCGCTCTTCAACTGGCACGTCATTGCTGTGTATGTAGTTGTAGTCGCCAGTAAATTTTGCAAATTGTTCCAGGTCCAGTTGTGTGAAGCGTTTCACTAATTGTACTTGATTTGGTTCGGTTATAACGAGCTTACAGAGTTGACGTCTCAATAAAAGCATTTTGTTGATTGACTCCAAAGTCTTCTAAGAACATGACACAAATTTGTATAACACGCACGTCGTTAGACTTTTCTTGCCAGTGTTCGATGCGCTTCAGCAGAGCAGGAGTCAGTAAACATTCCTTGTAAATTACGCTTGGGTGTTCGCTTAGAATTTGCTGAAAAAGCGTGATACAGTTCAGCACTATATCAGGGTTTTCTGCATTAGCAAAAAACGCCTTTATTATGGCAGTATTCTTTGGTTCTTTTATACAATTTGCAACTTTTTCGTCTAGGGATAGGTTTTTCATTATTCAAAGATAAACTTGAAATGATTTCCGCTTACCTAAACAGAAATTACATAGTCCTGCGATTCCGTGCAACTGAAGGCGATAATTGGACTTGTTTAAAAGTTCCAAAAACAGCTGTATAGTCCCGGATGCAATCAAATATGGCCAGTTGATTGGGTCGTAGGCAAAGTTAGCCAAATTTGCTGTCACCTGCTCCTCGGCGTCTGCATATACATACATGAATTAACGACATACCAATAAACAATAATATTTACCGGTAATTATCTTTATTATGCGCTTACCTACTTTTGATGTTGAGTAATATTCGTCAACCAAGAGATCGATGTACTCCTGTCTATTTATTCCGTGGGCAGGAGTTTTGCGATAGAGCGTGCGGTGGCTGGAGAACATATGTATGTATGTATACAATATAAAATACAATAGATCTGTAAATATGCAAGTAAAAACAAATGGTCTTAATTCGTAAACCAGTGTGTACATATTATTATATTTGAGTAATTAAATAAACTGCGAAAATATGCACTTTTATTTTAGGCCTACTATCAAAAATTAAACCAGAACCCAAACTTGCGTACTTCTTTGTGTACCTTGGAAAATTCATTGCATCTCGTCCTTTTTAGCAGAATTTCAGAGATTACGTGTTTGGGCTTGGGGAAAACGGTTATTATTATATTTCCCTCGTAGATGAATTTCGCGGGTGACACCCGACAAAGCAATACGTTTCACAATTTCACATTTTATTATAATACCATAATGCAAATAGACTTCGAAAGGAAACATTAAATGATTTTGTTACATTTTAAGTGGTCGCCTTCTCCAAAAGCCACAAAAAGTTATACTTTTGGCAAATATTTAATTTAAAAAACCCTAAAGCGTTCAGTCTTAGGGCTGGGATCGTATTGCATTCCCACCCAATCGCATCTTTTTACTTAACTTAATAAAAAGTTTTTAAATATGGTAAAATAAATAAATCACAGTTCAAAATTTATTTGAAAAAATTTTTGTTTTTGATCCGTTTTATTTTTAAAGGAACTACTCGGATAACAAGATTAAAAAAGAAAACAATTTAGGGGTACAAGTTATTAAATACCTCAAACATACATATATGTATTGCTAAAAGCAAAAAGTATACACAGAGTGGTTGGGAGATCTTAATAAGCATTAGGTAGTTTTAACTGCAACAACGGAACAACTTAGAGTCACTCCTTCTAGTCGGGATATAAATAATCTTGAAGTATGTTTTGAAAGGCGATTTTGATTTTTCCACGATCTCGGCCATTTAGTTTTTGTATGTCTGGCAGAAGACTCATTAGGAACATTGCATCAGGATCGGTCTTGCAGTCGCACAGGTCCACTGTTCCACCATTGCTAACACTGCCGTTGGCCAAAGTGTTACTAGCCTCTAAACGCTGTGGCGATTGATAATGCGCAATGTGACGTTGAGCTATATAACCAGCACTAGCTATAGCAGCTCCTGATGATGCTACGGATTGGTTCGTTGGTGTAGGGGTCTCCCCATCTGTAGGCGGAATCCCTGAGCTACTGCTGTTATGCGTAGTTGTGCTGACCATATCAACAGGCTTAGTGAATGTCGGACGCACAAAAGAAATATTTGAATGGGTTTGCAGATTAGCTGCGGACGCTGCTGCGGCAGCTGCAACGACAGCATTCGTAGTTTGCAGATCTTGGGAACGTGGTCGAAGGCCGCGTACTTCATCATGATAGGACCGCACTTGTAAACGATTTAGTTGCAATTTCTGTTGTTGGTGTTGTATGCACCGCTTTTCTATAGTTGAGGTGGTTGCCATACTCGAGGAAGCCGCCGCTGCCGTAGCCATTCTATCCACGTTATCTTCGTGATCATCTTCTTCATGCTGATGATGATATAAGTTGTGGGAGCTGGCACGAGTATCTGGTTCGTAATCATCCTCACATTCCGATTTGATGTCGTCCTGGCGGTTTTGGAAACGTAAGCGCTGTTCGTCTTCTATAATGTCATCCAATTCAGAGTTGTTTGGCTCTTGTTCGTCGAAATAATCCAAATAATTATCCAGTTGCGGTGCCTGGGGTGATTGTTGCGCAGAACTAATCGCACTTCGGTTATTTGAGTGCGTGGTGCTGGCAGCCCCAGTTGTACATGCGGCAACTGCACGTTCCCGCTGCATACGGTTTGAAAGACTGCTCAGATGGGCCAACGCATCCTGCACTTGAGTATCTAGTGATTTGGACTGTTGATGTTTTTTTCGAAGGAATGGCCCTAAAAAAAACATTCGATCAAAATATGACCAACACGGCGGTACTTTTTCTTCTAAATAATTGGTGTACTCGCGCCGAAAAGAAATGCGTAAATTCGTCCATTTCGCAAGGCTGGCACCAGGATTCTTCTCCAGCTTAAGATCTACTTCACGCCAAAAGTTTTCCACATATGGTCGACAAAAGTAATATTTGTGTCGTGGATTGTAAATAGCTTCATCTCGTTGCACAATATCGATCAGTTTAAAAACTTCTTCGGTGAGCCAACGTGAGGAACTGCAACTAGCAATAGCTGCTCCTGTATTTGTCGAAACAAACTGGTTGGAGTTGTAGTCACTAGACATGACGTCAGCAATAATCTGATTTTTATCTTTAAATGACTTATTTGCATTCCATGTGCAATTTTCACTTTTGCAAAAACATTTTATTGTTTTTCACATGTTCTTCCTAAGGTGCCATTCCCCCACAATATGATTTTTTTTTCGATATTAGATGACGCCACTTGGGGCTATCGAAAGTCGATAGCGCATCAGCTGTTTAGTTTTGTAGTTGGACGCTTAACTTGCTAAGTTCTGAATTTACTAAAACTTAAAATGAAATGCGCAGTTTATAATTGCAAAAATAAACGACGCAATGTCAATCCAGGAGAAAATGAAGAAAAAATTTATTTCTTTCGTTTTCCCAAAAAGGAAGAAATATTAAAGCAATGGTTGTCGTTTTGCCGCACTGGGCCAGACAATACACAGAAAGGCGTTGTTTGCAGTAAACACTTTCGTTCTGAAGATGTAGAAGGCGTTTTACAGTGTGAAATGGGTTGTAGATACATATTGTTAATATTCCACAATTTTTTAATAATTTCATACTTGTAGGTTTACGTGGAAGGCCCTATCTGAAACCAGGCGCCATTCCATGCATAAATATAATTGGACGCGAGCGAGCGAAACGAATCGAAAAGCGGAATAATAAAAAATTGGTAGATGAGCTTCTAAAGACTCCTAGTGTAAGTCCCATACCCGACCAGATTTTGGAAAATCCCTTTGCCGAGGTTTCACTGGGTCCTGAAATATGTGATGCAAATTTGGGACATGCAGAAATTGCAACAGCTCAGAGTGATACTTTAGCGCTATCATCGTAGGTTTTATGCAATTTTTTTAATTTGGTTTTTAATTATACTTTTATTTAGGAACGCAACTGTCACAATATTTTATCCCGCAGAGGATAAAGTCACAAATATCAATAAATGCCGCACTTGTGACCATTATTTTGTTGCCGACATCAATGCAAAGGATCTCTACGACCAGCAAAATGCATATCTCTTGAGTCACATAGAATTAATAACGAGTGTAAAGGTAAGTAATAAGTTATTAAAATTATTGCCATAAAGTGAAGCTGTTATTATCAAACTTTCAAATGTAACAAAGCGCTTTCAGGTTTGATTTTTCCATATTTTATGTATTTAACTTTATATTTTACCCCGGAAATATTGATTTCTTTTTAGATTATGCTTCAAGATGGTTTACCAAGACACATTTGTTCTGGTTGCACTTCAGACTTAAATAAAGCCATTGAATTTCGAGAAAGATGTATTAAAATGGAAGCTCAGATTATGTTACAGATGCCTTTAAAAAGATCACCAATTGATATTACTTTTTCCGATAACGAGGAACAATGTGAATTTGCAGAGAACTCTCCCTATGTCATTGAAAATAGTTGCAGTTACGACGAGGAGTTGGGTCCTAGAAACTTACCAATAACTAAAATCGAATTAAAAAAGGATACGCCGCAGCCGGATCAAAGTGATAAAGAGACTATTAATATGAAACAAGAAGGGGATGAGTGTGACCTATCTTATGATCCTCTTAATTTTACCAATATATCTTTGGGACATACAATTTTTACATGTTTGAATAATCGACCAATCCCAGCTAATAAAGACAATAAAGACCAATCCCAGCTAAAAAAGAAAAGCGACGTCCAGAAGCGAAGTCGACCTAAAAAAACGCCAAAGGAAAAAATTGAAAAACCAAAAAAAATTCGCGAGAAAAGAAAAAATAAACCAGGCATCTACGTTTGTGATCAGTGCGGAAAAATTTGCCGTTACAGAGCAAGTTTTATGTTGCATAAAAAGCGGCATACAGGCGTAAAACCACATCAATGTCCTGAGTGTCCAAAAAGTTTTTTAGTAAATAATTTATTAAATATTCACATTCGAGTCGTGCATAGGGGCGAGAAGCCTTTTCCCTGCAGATATTGTAAAAATTCATATTCCGAGTATGGCGGACGGCGAAATCATGAAATGTAAGCGGTTATATAAGATTTTAACATTGAGTTTTTAAACATTAATATTATTTATAGAAAATGCCATGGAGCACCTTCACGCGTTATATTTACTAGCAAAACAAAAAATGAGAACAGCAAAGCAAAAAGTATTACGTACTATCCTTGCCCAGATTGTAATAAGACTTATTCCTCGGAAAGTTCCTTAAAATGGCATTTAAATTGGCACACTGGGACGTATCCATATATTTGTGAATTTTGTGATAAACGTTTTACAAACCCAAACAGGGCCAAGCTACATGAGATGACTCACAAACCGAAGACCCATGTGTGCGAAGTCTGTCAAAAAAGTTATAGCTCGATTTTGTTGCTGAATAAGCACAAACAAGTAGCACATTCTGGAGAACGTCCTTACAAGTAAGTACCACTTTGTAAACTATTTATCATTGATTTCAATACATTTTATTTTAGATGCGATGTTTGTAAGACTAGTTATGCGACCCAATCACATTGTTATAGGCATAGGAAAAGTTTCATGCACAAGCACAACTTGCAAAAATGTGCCAGTGTTGAAAATATTGAAGAGCTCAATACCTAACAATCTATGTAAAGTGGGGACTCTTAAATATATTATTGAGTGTAAATACAAATGATTACAAGGAATAATAAAAACAATTTAATAACGTTAGAAAAACATTGTATATGATATAAATTTATACAGATTGTAATTTTGTTGTTTTAGTTGGGGTGTTTCTATCTATCTTCCTCCTCGTCCTCCTCGTCCACTGGTTTCCAGGTACTATCGTTGTAAACGGTATCGTTATTGGAATTATTAGAAAAATGGCTTAGGGCAGCCACTACGGATTTCGGTGGTATATTGAAAAGAGGATGTGTTGGTAAAAGTTCATTAATCATGTCACCTAGTACTTGCGGGCACATTGCTGACTCAGAGTGCTGTGCAATAGAAACGCCGCTTAGAGTATAACACGTATGATAGAGATCTTGTGGCCTGCAATAATGTAAAAAAGTAAAATCCAATCTAATAAAAAAAACATGAGGATGTCTTACTTTCCCGGCTTATCAATCAGCCCGCCATTTTGTTTTTGGCAACATAGTAAAATGTATTCCTGTAAGGCCTCTACGTCAAACAAAGTTTTCTCCATATTGCTATCTGTGCTGGCCATTGTAGCCTGCGTAATGGGAATGGTTGCACCAACCCAGAAGGAGTAGCATCCATCAACTAGTTTATTAGTACGCCCTTGAAAACCGCCCTCGTAGCTCATCTGACGACGAAGGGTCCATTGCAATAAGGCGTCCCTGTTGCATTTGCGCCCATCGTTCAATAATGCCAGTCCAGCAATGCCACAGAACGTGTAACCACCATGTGCTTCTAAGTATGGAGCGCCACCAAAGCCGCCTTCATAAGTTTGACAACGCGCAATCCAATCACTGGTTCCGGCAAACAACTCCTTAAGCACAGGGTCTGGCACATTTAATAGTTTTGCACATGATATTGCACAATAGGCACCTCGCACGTCGGTCTCGCCGTCTACATGTAGCCGAAAAGAACCGTCTTGCTCCCTTACGTTGAATAGGAACTGTACCAGCATGTCCCTGTTTAAAGTGCGGTAGGCACTCGGTGTCCCTATAATACAGAGACTGTTAACTGCCGCATATGTTGGCGCCAGATGCGCATATTGGCCAGGTCCGCCACCAAAGCCGCCTGTGGGCGATCGACACCTGTAAACAGCAAGAAGTGATATAAATAGATCTTTGTGTGTTACACTATACATACTTGCTAAGAAATTGCACGACATCCTCCAAGGTCTGCTCATCAAATGAAAAACTAAGAAGCTGCGCCGCTTGTAGTATCCAATAGACACACCATGGTCTACTGCTGTCCAAACATTCGTAATTTTGTGGCAGGCGGCGTAGCATTAAGTCCAAATAGTGCTGGTGTTCGATACGATTTAGTTGGGCCACGCGTGGATTAAGAAACTGCAACTGCTGAAAACGGTCAAAGCACTTTTCCACAGAGCTTTCCGTTTTTTGCTATGGAGGAACCAGAACTGCCGCAAGTCGTATCTTTTTACTTAATTCACGCGCTTTGATTACTCACTTGTTCTCTAGAGGTGGTTGTTGACGACTTTTCATCGTCGCATCTGAAGTTTTTTAGTTGGCTAAAATCTCGAAATTCGAGCATGCCCTCTGTGCTAAACATAATTACAAATTAGTTAAATATCCAGTTCAAGTTTGCTGTTAAGCACACAAAGTTAGCTGCTTCTTCTTGCCTTTCGGCATATGACATTCAGCGCGACGAAGCAGTGCTGTCAAATGTGCTTAAAATCCCAATCTGAAAATCATGAAATATCCACTGTGGTGTCCCCTTATTTATTAGGTCTAACAAAAGAGCTACGAAGTAAGAAAAAATATTATTGGAGAAAATTATGGTTGCCATATATTATTCCTTGGTGATGGTTAGCGATGACTCATTACGCTCTTCTTTGTAATGATACTGTGTTCGCCATGCCGTGGTGTCAATTTTTCGGCCAATTCATTTGCAGTCTCATTGTTTTTTGTGTAGGCCACTAACTGAAGGAACCAATATATTGAAAAACTAAAGAACAGATAGGTGCCGAGAGTGATTGCGACCTGAAACATAATGACCAAAAACATCTGAAAAATAATTACTGATGTTCAATCCTTTTGTAAGCTTATTCAACAGTACCTAAGCATGAAGACTCACAATGAGTAGAATATTGGCGAGTCTTATTATACGTTCACCAGCCGTCTGTGAGCGAATTTGCCAAAAAAGTGGCCAAGATTTAGATTTTCCATTGTTTTCGGAAATGCTAGTGTCATCTGCCTCGCCATAATCCGATCTTAGCGGCATAAACCAGTCATAATAAAAGTTACTCAATATTGATTTCTTTTCCTGCTTTTTAGCATGCGTCGTATGTAAGGGCACCTCATTATCAATTATATGTTGAAAGCACTTATTAAAATCACTAAGCGATAGCTTTGCGCCGACGGAACATTGTTTGTCAAATAACACGGACCGTCTTGCTGATTTTTGCGTAAAATTTCTTTTGAATATCTGCTTGGTACGTTTATTTGCATTTGCTTGAAATTGCTACAAAAAAAAAAGATTCATTACAAATAAAATTTAAAAAAAATTGTTTTCACGAAAGGCCCCGGCGAGATTCGAACTCACGATCTCCTGTTTACTAGACAGGCGCTTTAACCAACTAAGCCACGGCGCCAGTTGCCTAGTTGTAAAAATTTTCTGTACTTCGGCCTCAAAACATTCAACCAACTACCTAAAGCGCCATCTAGTGACACGACTTTCTCAGGGCCTTTAACCTAACACTAGATGGCGCTTTGTCGGTTTTTTAAATTTATAAAATGGTATAAAACATTTTCTTTTTAAATATGTTTCGTTATAAAAATGCTTAAAATATTTTTTTTTACAAAATTGTTAGATGACTTTTCAATTTGAGTGATTTGATTTTGACTTATAAGCATTTTGTTAAAAGATTTGAAATCCCCTTGGTGAGGTTAGGTTTACTGTGTACAAGCGAAATTTTTTGGTTGGGTTTTGTTAAGAAAACATTTTTATGAGAAAATGTTATATAAAAGCCATTGTAAAATTAATTCTACCATGTATAAAAGCTAAAGCGCTACTCTCATATTTGTGAGTACAATATATATTTTTTTTATCTACAAAAAAATTGTAATATTGGCATTGGTTTTTCTTTTTTAGCAAAATAAAAGCATTCAATAATAATAACAACAGTATAAACTAGGAGGCTCTGCTGCCTTCTTACTACGCTCGCCAACCTTTGAAGGACCTTTTATATTTATTTCGAGACTTTTTGAGCACTTTTCTTAATTTTTCAGAAAAATTCTTTAAAAAAGAGAATTAGAATAACAAATAATATAATACATAAAAACTTAGCGTATAACTATGGTAAATTTAGATTCGATATCTGCGGTTCTAAACTGTTAAATTTTCCACCGAGGGAACTGAGTAAGATATGAACACAAATCGAAAGATTTCATTTAGTGCGAGTTCTATAGATAGCTCTTATAGCCTCTGAGAGCTTTTTGTCCTTAAGGACAGATACAAATGATGATACAAAATGATAGAAAAATACATAGTCTAACTAGTAGACGTTACCTCTTTTTTGGGCCAGAACGTCATACTTTTCGTACGTATTCAAGGGTGTGGGTCGTGTTGTAACACCAAAAAGGTGGATTCGTCAAGTCAAACAAATTATGGACTAAAGTCGAGTATTTCCGATATAGGATATGGTGTTTGGGATTCTAAATTTGGGTCTAACAACTTCATAATAAAAAGAATTATTGACCTGAAACTTTAAATTTATAGTCGCTACGGTTTGGTAGAAATGGGACCACCAAACATTCGGTTTCAAACCGAATCCGAATGATTTATTTGGATTCTGTTTCCGGAGCACAGCTGATTATTTGAACCGTTTGCATTGCAGTGTTCAAGGCTCGATGGTGTGGGAGGCCAATTCGTACAATGGTTCTTATTTTTCCAGATAAGCCAACTAGAGAATCTTACGATGTTTATTCACTTTAAGAGTGTTTAAAAAGTTTGGACAGGACTACGTCTGCCGGGCTCACTAGTTTTTCATAAATTAAAATTAAATTTATGCTAAAAATAAACAAAATTCTATAAAATATATTTTGGCGAAAGACCCCACATAACTTTTTATTTATATTTTTTGTCGTTCTGTTGACTTAGGATTAAATATCCAAATTGTGTACTTTTCGGAGATACACCAACAGCAAGTTGCACCCAAAAGATTTTTATAATTTACACCTAAACTTTTGAAAGGCACAGGGGTAATTTTTTCAACACCCATCCATGTGGGAGAATTTATCAGAAGCTACTTGCAAAACTGCTAACAAAGAAACTGTAGTGACCAAAATTGGTTTTGAGCCTCATGTAGAAAAAAAAAAAATAAAAAAATCCTTTGCATTTCTTGGGAATACCGTCCCTACAGTTAAGGTTGTTTTTGAAACGCACTTTAATCTTAGTATATTTACCTGTGCTGTTTCAGGAGCCCGCAGTTCCAAAAAATTATCATCAAACTTTCCTTGTTTAATTTGCTCCAGTTCCTCATCCATAATAAAACTGTTCTTATCCAGACACTCATTGGCGTACATATCATAATACTTCACAAAGACACATTAAGTGCTTTTTACCTGTCCCATTTGAGATATGTATATCACAACTACTTACAGCATTTGGTGCCGAACAGGGTGTAACAGGTTCACATCGCTCAGTTTGATAGTTCCAGAAACTGCGTTGTCCAAAGTAACGCTCCTCACAGTTCAAGGGCGTGCAGTTCTTGTAGTAGTTTTTGTCCCAATTTTTGCAGTCCTTAAAGTTTTTGTCTACCGAAAAAATTAATATCTTAAAATTAGCGGTAAAAAAAGGTATTCCTAACGAAGAACGACTTACGTTTGCGCAGATTATGAGTCTCTGGATCCAATGTTTCAAAACGTGTGTCAAAATGCAACAATTGTTTAGTGCTGGCCATAACTTCCTTAAAATTTGTGGCTTTTATTAAAATCGGACAAAGTCCAACTCGATTATAAAGGGACTAAATCCAAAAAGTATAAGAGTTCTCAAGTGAGTAGCTTAAGTAGCATGGTACACTACCTACCACAGTGGGCCAAATTAATGAAACAGTTTGTACTTTGCCTCCCTCAATGGTACCAAAATCTCCACCAAATATTCGGCCAGCATTTTTAATCTGCTCTCCTTTTGCATCGTTCAGCGTACAAGTACCATCCGATAAGATCATATACTGTAGCGCTTCCTTTTTTCCCTCCTCAATATTGTTGTTCACTGTAAGATCTTTTTGAAGGGCCATAGGGTGAGTCGCGCATTGGATTTTACTGAATGGCTTACCAAATATAAGACCAATATCGTGCTCTTTCGGCACACGAACAATAATCTTTGTAATGCAAAGTGATCCATACGTATTGCCAATATTTATAATTATAAAGCATACAAAAAACAGCAGTTGTAACATTTTTTATTTTTATATTTAATTATTAATTCCATATGTTGGCATAATATGCATGGATCGATTGATAGGGTAGAAATATGGGTAAAGTGGCTTGTGCTCTACGACGTGGGCTCGATTGATATTGCAATAAATAGTGATCTATATATTTCAGCAGGTGTCTCTCACTTATTCAGTCTAGTTTGGCCAACTCTATAAAAGAGAAATCCAAATCTTAATAGTTATGCTGGGTCCTGGACGTTCTGCTTAAATAACCGGTATTTATTGACACTGCAGGTCATCTTTTGCCTTGGAACTTTTTCACCGCTATAGCAAAGCGACTGGATATTAATTCCCTTGGGGATTGTTTATAAATGCTACAAAAACCACGATTGTCCCATTTACGAGAAAAGGCCGTTTCACATCCCTATTCCAGTGGTCGGCTCGGTCCTCTCCCGCGGTCCTTTGGTTCAAACGTCCTGTGTCTTACACAAAACGCTTGAAAGTGATTCATCTACTGGACTTTCAGTAAATTCTTTGGCTTTGCCATGCTATTGTTGCAAAGCAACAGACACGATGCTGCTTGTGCATGACCCAGTCCTCATCATCAGTCCTCAAAGCATTAAAGACCTACATATTCACTTCTAAAGTCCTAATATATTATAGCAACGCACTCAATCACCTGGCCACCCACAACAAAGTCTCCTTGATTTTGATGCATGCACATGAAGGCCATGAAGGCGGGCCTTTCGCCTGATTCGAACACATGCAGATTCTGCTGTGATGAGGATAAGTCTATGGTACATCTGATCACAAACTGTGAGGCACTAGGACACAAAATTTTATTTACGAGAGGATCTTCAAAAGCTCCTTGTGAAAGATCTGGTTAGTTTCCCCGACTTACTAAACGTCTAAATACATATGGTCTCAGTGCATATAGGCCTATGCCCAATCCACATACAGTTACCATTGCCGTAATCGACGAAAAAACAATATGGGACAAAGATCTTAAGAGTCATGTATTATATGTATATGCTCTCAAAAACTCCATCCAAACGATTTTGAATACAGCTAGAACCTCATAAGATGAATGGAAAAGGATACTTGGAGAATGAATTTCCCCGGATATTCTCTGCAATAGTACTGGAAGTAACATCGATTCATTGATATTTTTACTTCTTTCCTATCAACGATATTTTTATTTTGGTTTTCGATTAAGCGAGTGCATGTGCGACAAGCGAAGTTCGCTTAAATTAAAAAACGTTGGCATTATTTTATATTATTACCATAATGAATGGATCTCAAATTAGTTTAAAGATTATGAGATTGCAATTCTGACTGGAAAATAACATTTTTTCCTATAACTTGTAGACTCACAAAAAAAAAAAAGGTGTGAAGGAGGAACACCTTGTAGAACACCGATCCAGTGGTAATATCCAAATTATCTCGTTTTATTGGATTTTTGGTGATTGAATATCCATAATCAATGTATGAAGAAGTCTTTTGGACTTGGGACTCGGCTGCTCAAAGTCCACAAGCGATGCCTCTGACACCTAGTTTACAGCACTTTTTCTTTTGTATATTGATTGATTGATTGTTATTTTTTATTTCTTTTCTTATTATTATTAATTAAATTTTATTAATTTTGAAATGTATATTATGACAATATAGTTGTCTCTTTGTTTGCTTGTTAATTCAATTTTATTATTTGAAAATACTTACTTATATAACCAAACCAGCAGATGGCCCACGCTGAATTAGCTTAGGCCGCTACATGAACTTCGATGTATCGAAACATCGATGTATCGAAGTTACAAATTAACGAAACCATCGATGTTGGCCAACATCAACACATTGGCAGTCATCAGTTCGGTAAGGTTTTTTGGACAACAATCAAATTCTCCATTTCCATGTCTTTCATATTTGGAAGGTACTTGAGTCAAAGTGCGACAAGTGCAAGTGGACTTACATTTTGAATTCGGTGATGAGTCTGCCACTGCACATGCACTTGCCCACAAAAGTGCCGCATATGTGATAACGACCTTGGTAATTTCTATAAAAGAGGCTTCTACTTCTGCTTTGCGTGCTCAGCAGAAAGCGTGGCAACACACCAAGTTATTTTTATCCAAATTAGATGCTCTCGTTAGAGCAGCATCATTTTAATTATGTAATTATGGCAAAGAGCTGATTTGATTGTTATGCCTCCTAGTTCTAAAACATTGTGGAGTTTTCTTTCCTAAATCAAATATATTCAGCTGAAAGTCTGCCGCTCAAATACCTTCACGATCTTCATGTACTCCTCGTTCTTTTTTGAAAAGGCTGTATAGTAAAAAAAATGTATTCCAACCAGTCCTTTGCAGTGCAGTTGACACTATTTTAGGGAGCTGTATTCACTATAGTCCTGTCAAGTCTAAATGAAAAACGCTAATGGATCCTTGTTTAATTAAGTGTAATTTTAGTGTTCGCATAAGAATTCCAAGGGTTTGTTTTTACTACTTGCCCTTAAACTTAAATATTGCGCACATATCATATATGTAGAAGGGGTGACTGCAGTGTTGAGTGACCAAGGTCCTTGTTTCCTACTTTGTGATCCTTAGCTTATTTCATTTATTCATGGACCACGGCGAACATTTATACATAAAATGCAATTTATGTTTTAATCATCAAATGCCTCTCGAGCCACGCACTTGGCTCAATTAATCAAGATGGCTTTCAGGCTATAATTTATGCGGCGGAACAATGGTTTGAAGTGGTTCGTTTGGCATGAGGCATAAGGCGATAGTGACAGCGCAAGCGACAGGTGACATTTGCGACTTGCAATAAAGTCCATCTTGAATATTCATAGCCTCATAATTTATGCCAAATTTAAAAACTAATTTGGCAGGAAATAATTAATGGGGCACCACACCAGCAAAAGCGAATCCGAGAGAAAAAGATATTGCATTGCAACCAATTAAAATTATTTCGCTTTCATTAAACCAACCAAATAATAAACAAACGAAACAGCAACAACAACAGCAACATCTACAATGACAACGACATTTCAGTGGACCTCTTCGAGGAACAGTTGCAGTTGGGTTTGAAGATGAGGAACAAAAACCAAAAAAAAAGTTTAAATAATGAAATCACTTCGCACCATCTCAAAATTGCTCATTAACATTTTGTGTTTGCGATATCACTTGTGAAAATCGGAGTTCGATGCCAGTTCCAGCTTCAGCTCCAACTTGGCTTAAAGAGTGTCAAGGCGTGGTGTACCCGCACTTCTTGCTTGGCTACTGTGCTTTTATTTATTATGCCGTGCTGTTGTTGTTGCTTCTGCAGTTGCTGGTTTTGTTGTTTTTAGGTTTCTTCAATGGATGCTGTAGATGTTCGGGGCCAGGCTTATTAGTTTGGGACACTCGTCGCAGTAGTGACTTTGTGTCTGTCCGTTTAAGGTGTGAAATGTGGTTTAGAGGTATTCATAGTAGTAACTACCTATAGAGCTATAGCTCCAATGTGGCTGAGCTTGTCTTTGTTGGTTCGTGACGCAAAGTCTACAAGCTCCCTGATTCTAAAGGTCGTTTGGCATTTTACTGCAGCCTTTTCGTTTCGCTCAATGAAATCGCCTGGCTCATCCTGACCAAGATAACTTGTGTAGAGGCATTTCAGTTTTCCTTGTTGTGTATTCCAGTAGCCACTCGATTTATGTTAAATAAGCTGGATGCGAATGCTGCTTGTTGTAAATTACCAATTGCAAGACTTCTCGACGACAACTGGCAGCTCGTGTGACTCACGTTTTGAGGCTCTCAAACTGGGCTGGTGCTGTTGGGAATCATTGCCATTGCATCAGATTTCTTAATTTAATTGGCTTTATGCAAGGATTTGTGCTGGCTGGTTTGCAGTTTGCAGTGTCTTGAGTCTTTTATAGACAAACTGTCTGGCCAGGTGCCTGAGCAAACCCTTTTTGGCTTGTGTGAACTCGTGTCTCCCCATTACTCCTTTGGCACAAATTAAAATTTACCCAAACACATGGTCCAATATTGATATCATCGTGCTTTGAGTTGTTGTTGTTGTCGCTGTTATTGTTACCAGCGCTGGACAGAATTTATAATTTCCAGTTGTCTTTTGACTACTGGTAATGTGTCTTCAAATCGTGGGAATGACATGCGTGGACTTGGATCCCATTATCATAAAATATATTCCAAACTTTGACTTTTTAACAAAAATTAACTCTCAGTTAGATAGGATTATTTATTTATTAATTTTTGTTAAAAGAACATAAAAAGGACAAACATAAAACGTAATTTTATTTGCTTCTGCACAATTTGTTTGGTGTCTTTGTGGAAGTTGATATCGGACAGCTCCGAAAATGATGACCTAAACTGGACTAGGGTCACAGGCCGATTACCATACACTCTTTTCTTGATATTTATACAGGAAAAAGTCAGGCGCTAATAAATATGAAGACCGCATTGTCTCGAGTCCAGCGTAAAATTTTTAGACATCCAGTTTCAACTAATATTCCAGTGTATCATTTCCTTCGAGAACTGGTGTCAAAATCTCGAGTTCGGCGGCCACCATCAGTACATCACAGTGAAGCCCCACAATTGGGTATTTACTCGTAAAGTGTGTGCCAAATTCCAATAAATATTCATTTTATGGGAAGTTTTCATGGGGTGATCATGAGACGACGCAGCTGTTATATGAAAAAACAGAATAAAATAGGATTAAATTATTTATAAACCGTGTTTTTTTATATGCTCGCAACTTTGAGTTGAGAACACTGCTTTAGCTGAAAAGCCATTAAACAGACGATAGTTGCTTTTTGTTCCGTTCCGTCCGCCAAATTTATTCAAACTTAAAAATGTTGTTCTCTGGTGAAGCCCATTTTTGTTTGAATGGGTACGGAAATAATATATAATAAGCAGAATTGCCGGATTTTAAGTGGGGGTAATCCACAGGCTTTTGTCGCAACCCCATTTCATCCATAGACAATTATTGTCACTTGCCTACGTCGGTAAACCACAGTCAATTGAATACCTGGAAATCAACATTTAAGGAGTTATTGGCGAAGTACGGCCGCAAGTTTTTGAAAATTGGTGTTCCAGATTGGTGGCGGCCACATGGCCGAAATCGTATTTAAACATGTATTTCTTTTATGGAAATCCTTTAGATGTTAACAAAGCTATCTTTTAGTAGTCGCACTACTTTGGGGTACCCTTCACCATCACATGGCAATCCCACACTCCAAATAGCTTTTCATTACCAAATTTGGCTACATTGCACCAATCCCGTTTTATTTTTACCGATTAGCTAACGAATTATCCTTCTAAAACTTTTTTTCGATGTGCTCTGAAACAACTCTATATGAGCTATATAATTTAGCCCGTCGTCTAATAAAATACAGATGGACAAAGGGAGATGAGTGTTTCAAATTCTTAAGGCACTCCTATATAATGTACTGTATAGAGTATGTATAAAAACGTCGAACGCGGGCGGCTTTGAAATACCCAGCACAACCACAACAAGCAAATAAAATTTCTATTATATTGGGCATAGTGCTACTCCGAAATCTTTAGTTTTGTCAAATTTGGTCAAAAAAAAAAAACGGTTTTTGGGAAAACTAAAAATCCAACTTCTCAAAGACAGTCCATAAAACGTCTGATGGCACATTTAATTACAGCTCGCATCCTTTCGTCGCGTTGAAGTAATGGCAAATTAAAATTGCCATTATTGACTCCGCCACCCTAGCCATTGCATTCATTGCTTCGTGGAGGATTACAGATATTTGGCCACTAGGGCATTTTTTCAATACTATACTTGGAACGCAGTACAAAGATGAGTTAGAGTTTACGGTTGTAGAGAATGCTTCGAAGACATCTCGGGAAAAGTTAGAATTGAGGATTGCGGAGCAGGAGCGTTATATATTTCGTAGATCATAGAGCAGATGGGTTGAAGTTGTTAGGCAACACAGGCAAGCAAACACTACCATGCGAAAAAGACTACTCGGAGAATATTTAGATTTCACTATTACCGAAAAAGATCGTGAAACACTGCTTAGATAGGAAAGCAGACAGCTAGGAAGATGTTAAGAAACATGTAGACAGGCAGATATACAAGTAACACAGTACAATACAGATTCGCGTTTTTAGAACGATAATGAACATCGTCTAAAAAACAAAACAAAAATTTGTAATTTTGAAAAATGGTCGAAAATGTATTTTTTTTTGGATTTTGGTTGCTTGTAACTGCAATAAATTTTACTGTGTACATATATCACTGTAGAAAGCATATAAATACCTTTCGATCTAATCGTCTTTCAAGTCTTTTTCGAAAAAAGTGGCGCCTGCATCACTAGGTTGATTACGTTTCCGTGTACTTAGGCCTCTAACGATTTGAATTTATGAATAGCCATAACAAAGGAACAGACAGAACCATGACAACGGCTAAGATCCTCTGTGGTAGCCAGCTCAGGTATAGTAAAATGAAAAGCTCTAAGGTTGAAGTTTTCCATTATCGCGTGCAGTGGAAACGTTTTAGGAACAATTGCAGTGCATTTAAGCATAAGTGCACCAGTCGAAAAGTTCAGATACTGACGATGTTGGCTGCTGGGCGTGTGTCTGTGTATCTATGGGTGTGTGTGTGTGTGCGACACTTAATCATCAGCGTGAAATGAAGAAAAAGAAATGGCCAGCCAGTCAGCCAACTATAATTAAGCCATAAATTGTGTTTTTATAATTTTCCACAAAGTTATGAATTTATGGTAACAACTACAAGACGACTGACTCCCTTTTGACTGCATTCTACACACACACACACACACACACACATACATACGTACATACAACAATACACATAAATAATAATTTGCGCTAAAACGGAAGTGCATTTAAATGCGCGCGCATGCGAAATATAAGTCAGACCCGACGCCATGTTGGCCAAAGTAGCTCATAAATGTCCGGGCCTCGAAGCGCTTCAAGTTGGCTCGTAAATTTAACGCTTTTAGTTTTAGTATTAGCTTTTTTTTTAGCGACCTGCATTATAAAATTTAAATATTTTTCTGGCCACAATTCTCATTTACTATGCAAATGATCGTCGTCTCTCTATGAAAGACATAACAAGTAAGAAATCTTTTTGGGTCAAAGAAAGCTACTTTAATTTTACAAAATTGTTCAGTGTCGGGAATGATCGACGTTATTTGGAACACTCCCTTGACTTATGTGTTTGCCTTGCCTCCCCTCCCCGTTAGTGCATTGAAGTGAGCTCCAATTAGCATAATCGCTTTTGAAATTGCAACCCAAGGCTCATATCTGACATTGTTAATCGTGGAAGTAAAATAAATTTAAGAACTAGGGTTGCTGCAGTAGTTGCACTCAAGGGCAGGTCGCGAAAAAAATTAATAATAACAGCAATTACGTAAAATGCTCATGACTGCCCATGTCATGGCTTGTTCTTAATACGAAAATAAGGTTATTAATTTTTAGAAACCAACTAACAGGCTACACTGTATGTGTATCTATAGCTAGACTAAGGATCTTCAAAAAAAGGTTTTTGAAGCTTCAGGAGCAATGCCAAATGAATAAAAAATAAATGAACACTACGGCGGATCCTGCTAAACCGGCTTTTGCTGCTCGGGATAATGCTAGCAGCTGCAAAATTTTGTCTTGCCCTCTTATAATTTTAATTTTTTTTTTTTAAATTACAATATTAATGCGGAAAATCTTTTGGGGTTGCCGTCGTCGTTCGTTTTGATGTTCATTAAAGTTGCGACGATGTGTAGCAATTTTAATGCAAGGTGTGCATCCTGCAATTGGAAGATACAAGCCGAGCTGCTGTAGTTGCTGTTGCTTTTGCAGGCGGCACATCTTTTTCCACTCACTGTATCCATAGAGGGAGGCCCTACGAGAGGGGGGGATCGAGGACTTTTTCCCCCGGGCCCCGACTCGAGAGTCATTTGGGAAGAATCGAGTCTCAGGATTGGCAACTTTGTATTTGGAATCTGAGTAAGCAAGAAAGCTCGACTTTGATGATATTAAAGTTAAAGAACGGAACGCAAAATTCTAAGCATCTTGACGGTTATTGTGAAACATATGTAAGACTAGCTTAGTGAATAAAAAATTCAAACTTCTTTTTTTTCCGTTTTTTTTTTAGATATGCATTGGAGTTTTATGAAATGCATTATTATGATTTTATCAAATCATGAATTCTTTCAGAAATCCTTTTTGTATTTTTTTTTATGTTGATCTCACATTTTTCAACAATTATACGTATTTTCATGAATTAAGTAAAATTTATAGGGGCCCGGATATTCTCTCTACGACCCTGCATAGAGGTAAGGGCATTATAGATTTGTGCAGTGTAAAGCGAAATAAAATGTTTGGGCAAGAGAGCTAGACACAAAAAATTTCACCAAAAGATGGGCTTCTTAAAGAAAGGGCCTAAAAGTTTTGGTGTGCAATATATAAACTTTTATCAAAATAAAACGAGAATCCCAAAGAGGTACGCATTGCCGTATTGAGGCCGGTGAGAACGTATTTGTATGGATTATACACTTAAATTTTCTAGCATATAGGTTATGCGTAGTAAAAGTTTCCTAGCGTGGTACGGATCGTTTTGTACTATATTGCTCCTAAAGAGCAGGGAATGATATTATACTGGTACTGGTCCGACCATTGCGAGGGGGCTTCTATTTATTCAATATTAATCTTTTATTTATTCCTAAGTTATATAATAAACGATGTGTTCTAAGCAGCAGCGTACTCAAAACTAGGTACATATGTAAAGTGTATATAGAAATCTTAATGGGAGCACAAGTGTTATTTGACCTATTGAATGCTTATCCCTTTTAGTTAATGCGCCACATACACGATCCCACGCATATGCAGGTCGCTTGACTCCTAAATAGTTAGAATAGACATAAACTATCCCTATAATATGCGCTGCAAGGGATTTGATGTGACGTCACATGTTCATGTGTGAACAGTTGGAAAGCATGCAGATCGCGTATTTAAATAGTTGCTTTTTCTTCATATAAGAATAATGAAAGAAAGTTGAAAAATTATTAAATAAATCTGTTTAATTTATTTTTGTGGAAATATTGATTTCTGTGAAAATTCACATTGTTCCTGGAAAAATTCATTTATTACGAATTTTTTCTTTCCCGTCATGTGATAAAAAAAAAAAAATTATTTAAAAATGATTTCTTAGAAGTTAGTATAAAATCAGTATAAAATTCAGAATTTTTTGCAGGAAGATTTTTATGCCAAAACTTTTTAACTGTTGAATCGCCGAGAAAAAATCAACTTGCTTGACGTCGCTCAATTTGTAGCATTGACAGATACTGCGGTGAAGAGTTTAGATCACCGGCATAAATTAGAGCTTTGGGTGAGCGCTAATAATATATAATATACTAATTGAACGTTATATTTACTGATTTAGTTTTTATATTTTAAATATTCATCGCCTAGACAGAGTGAAACTATCCAAGGACAAAAACTTTGCGCTTATTGACCATGTTAGTACATAGCTTGGCAAAATATAAGTTTCTGTTTTTGTTGTTCTTGCAATTAACTGCGATTAAATCGCGCACAAACTTTCGAAGGAAAAGCAGAAAATGCTCAAGTAACTGCAATTATTGTACATTCAAAAAAAAAAGAGGAATAAAATATGGCAGCAAAGCAAAAATTTACATAAATATTCGTAAAAGCACCAACAACTGCAGTAACAACAAAAATACAAAACAATTATGGTATAAATTATACTCATGAAAAGGCAACGAGGTTCTCTGTGCTTATCTCGAAAGCAAAATTAACTGATAAATATGCAAAACATGCCAAGAAATTGCAAACTGAGCCAAATTCAAAATTATTACTTACAGCTAACTCATACTTGTACTCTTAACTTACTCACAGAAACTATTATACATATATTTTTATGTGCAATTGCCTGTTCATGTTGCTTTCAAAATCTTACATATATGCAAAGTTCTTCAAACTGCTCTCATCAAGAATTTTCTATACTTAAACGTAGTTTTCTACTTTTTATTGAGTTGTCCTACATATTATAGGCTTAATAGTACCTATGTATATTAAATAAAAAACAATCCAGTATGAAAAATAACATTATATATACGAAAAAAGATCCAGCGCCTTTCTAATAAACAGGAGATCGTGAGTAGGACCTCGACGGGATCTTTTCGTGGGAGCAGTGAAAGACAATTTTTTTTTTTTTTATTAATATATTTTCAATTTACAAATATAAAAGGTAACGTGATCCTATACATTTGATTAATTTTATTGTAGCTGTATTCTATGTTATAGTTTGGAGCTTCATTTTTAGAGAGCAAAAAAAAAATTGTTTTACACTAACAACCCAAAATGGCAGGTTGATCAAAGGCACCGCACTGGTTACAATCCACGAGTTTATAAGAAATTTTTCCAAATTTCATTTAAACGTTTACCATAAAAAAGCAGCATTGATGTGAGAGTTTGATTACATTGATTTTGAATACTTTTAGTATTACTCTGTACTTTGGGTACAAGTACATATTAGTATGATAATGGTGTGTAGTTCATTACTTTTGTCTATATCTTGACATTGAATACATATAGGCATGTCTACTGTGTCCAAAAACTAGGTGGAATTTTTCGATTTAAATTACGAGGGTACATAATTTCCCTCAATTTTTTTTTTAAGTTGGTACAACTGTTTATTAGTGTTTGAGTTACACTTGATTTTGTGCGACACAAAAAGTGAGTTTGGCGATTTTTACAATGTCTGAAATTATTCAACAACAAAAATTTGTTTCCTGAATGGAATACATGCTGCAGAAGCGTCGAAGAAGGCTTACGGGGACCGAGCTCTACCAAAATCAATAGCACATGATTGGTATACATTTTTCAAAAAAGGTAGAAAACGCGTTGAAGACGAAGAGTGCCCTGGTCGATAATCGACCTCATCTGACGATGCTCAGATCCAAAAAGTAAAGGAATTCGTGCTTGCAAACCGTCAATTAACTATACGAGGTGTGTTCAAAAAGTAAGGTCAAGGTTTCGAATTTCGCGGGCAACGCATTATCGATTATCGATTTTTTTTTTGTTTTGTTGTGTTGGTACACTCTTCCCGAACATCTGTACCAAATTTCAAGTGAATGGCATTTTTTGTTTGGTTGTGAGAGGCGTAAAGGTTATAAGTGTTTTGAGTGCTCGGCGATTTTTTTTTCGGTCTTGGCTCTTCTGGCCGCTTCCATTGGGACGATTGGGCTTTGGTTTCGATATCATAACCATATACCCATGATTCGTCACCAGTTATGACCCTTTGAGTAAATCTGGGTCGACGTTGACGTCATTCAACAGCTCTTGAGCGATGCTCATGCGACGGTTCTTTTGGTCAAAATTTAGCAATTTCGGAACAAACTTCGCCGACACACGTCTCATGCCCAAAACGTTAGAAAAAATTTCATGGCACGAGCCAAGCGATATACCGACATCCTAAGCAACTTCTCTGATAGTGATTCGACGATTTTCCAAAACAATTTTCTTTACTGCTTGAACGTTTTCATCAGTTGTTGACGTGCTTCGGCGTCCAGAGCGAGGCTCGTCATTGGCATCTTCTCGGCCATCTTAGAAGAGTTTGTACCACTTGTAAACATTTTTTTTTTGCTCAGAACAGTTTCACCGTATGCTACTAACATTTCAAGTGTTACGGAGCACTTAATTTTATTTTTTACACAAAAAAATTCGTTAATCCATATTTTTCGATAGCAAAAAATCGCCGAGCACGCAAAACACATAACCTTTACGCCTCTCACAACCAAACAAAAAATGCCATTCACTTGAATTTTGGTACAGATGTTCGGTAAGAGCGTACCAACACAACAAAATAAAAAAATCGATAATCGAAAATACGTTGTCCGCGAAATTGCTTAAGTCACCTTACTTTTTGAACACACTTAAGAGACATTGTTGATGAAATTGGCGTACCAAAAGGATCAATTAATACCATTTTGAAAGATGTTTTGGGCCTTAAACGTGTCAAGTCTCGATTGGTACCAAAAATTATGAATTTTCCCGAAAAACAGCACTGATTCTTCGCGACTTTTTCGCCAAAAATGCAACCAATATCGTTCCGCAACCACCTTATTCACCTGATTTGGCTCCGTTTGACTTCTGTCTATTTTCAAAACTCAAAAGACCACTCCGAAGAAACCGTTTTGAGTCGCGCTCTGAAGTCTATACCGGAAGAAGACTTTTTGGCATTCTTCGAGGACTGGAAAAAGCGGTGGCATAAGTGTATTATATCGGGAGGGGACTATTTTGAAGGGGACTAAATGGATTTGGAAGAATAAATAAAGACTTTTTGATTTATAAAAAAAAATCCTACCTGTTTTTGGACACAGTAGTATGTATTCTCCTAGAGAGAAAAGAAAAAGCTATAATCATTTTACAGACAGTTTTCTAAAAATTCGAAAACGACCACCAAAAAGTAAAGGCTTGTAAGTGCAATACCGGCAAAAAGCGCTGAAAATTTGAGAAAACAAATAAAAACGAATGAGTTATATAATTTAAGAAAATTTATTGACTTTAAATCTAACTGTTCTCTAAATTGAATTTAAAAAAAGGAATAATTTAACTTTAAAGAGAAGTCAAAATTGTGATTTTATGTGATCGGTTTTTCTTGGTCTTATTTAATAAGATGAATAAGATGCACTGGCCTGAAACGGTGAATGAAACCACCACGAAGAGTGTAGCTCGTGTAGCTCTTATAAAATGATCATTCAAATTTTCACACTTAGTGGCTAATTTTTTAAAACAAATACACCTCAGATATGTCAAGTTGTAAGTCGGTTTGGTTTCTCATACAAACTTTGACCCGGAATTCGCGTCACTTATGGGATTTATTCTCCAGTAAAACACAATGAATCGGGTACGACCCAAACCATTTGGGAACGACTTATCCGACATTTTGTATTGCCTGTTTCTTAAAGACCAAAGCGTTTCACAACGAAAGAAATCTGTAGAAACAATGCAAAGGGCAGGGTATATTATAGTCGACTCTAACTTTTTTGACGTAACTTTCGATTCTTAAAATTCTTAAAAAATCCATTTGGAAAGTTCTTAGAATGAATATATTATTTTCGAGAAAATTGGTATTTTTCGGATATTACATTGTCAAGTTTTTATGATCTTTATTTGAATAGTATTTGTTATGTAATTTTTTTATTTATGCGTATGAACGCCTAGATTTGAGATGGAAAGAGCTAGAGCAACCAAACTTTCATATTAGATCTCATATTATCTCATTTATAAACATAGTAAATTATCATTAAAGTTAATTGATTTGGGATTGCACCCTCTTCCTAGCTTTTTCAGAAAAACACTAGAAATGGTTTACGATCAAGTAATAAAATGATGAATAAAAAATACGTAAATTAATTTTCAAAGTCTTTGTATTTATTTAATTTTTATAAAATTCTATAATACTTAAATGGCATTTAAGTTAGTTTTACAAATTAATTACTAGCCTATCGTTTAAGCATTTATTCAATGGATCGATTTGCTATTAACTGCAATTGCGACGTCTATTGCAATTTGTAGTGTTGTCAAGTTTGGGTATTGAGATTCTAATGAGTGACAGCCCGCTTGAGTGTTGCATTGTTGTTGTTTGTGTTGTTGTTTGGTGTATCTGCCACCAAGTATAATAGGTGGAAATGAGTCTGTACGAGGAGCAGTACTATGTATAACCACTTAGCTGGCAGCTTCTATTTGGTTACTGATCATGTTGATCATTCTGCCAGTAGCTCCCATCTAAACACAGCAGCGGCTGCAAATGTCCATCAAGTGTCACGATCAAATGATGCAGATCGATCTCTTTTAATGCGTAATTATTGGAATCACGCAACGTCAATCGTTTGGAACAGCCGGCATTATCAAGTCTGGGATGGTCTGGTAATGGTGGATGTGGTTCTATGGGCAACTGTTAGTGCATACTTTCACTTGACCTTGCTAAGCCTCTTGTCCATCTTGTTGTAGCAATTTTCCCAGGCTTCGAGTCCTTAATTGTAGGCACTGCTTGAGTTTGCACACAGCTGTTACCGCTTCTAGGCGCATCAATGTCAATGCCAATCCTAGGTGGTTTTGCGAGGGCGTTGTACGTGGTGCTTAATGCGGATTAACTTTTTCCACTTATTCTTCGACACAGGCGGTACTGCAAGTGCAACAACTGCAGCAACAACAACAATAATCAGTACAAGTACGACAGCAGTTTGGCATGCCGGTTCCTTGTAAGACAATCGCATTGACAGCTCCGGCAGAAATTATGTTGCCAAGTTGAGAAGCGAAGGCAGCACCAGCAGCTCCAGCAGCAGCAGCAGCAGCAGCAGCAGCTAAAGCTAACGTGGCAATTATTTATTGATCGTCCGCAATTACATGACCTGCAGCGTCCACACTACCACAACAATAAAAACTGACACAACAGCAGCCATCTTTTTCTCTGTGCTGCTTTTCCGTTGTCGTCGTCATAATTCTTATAAACCGACGCATCTCAACGCCACCGTCCACTGTCCGCCATTGCCAGCCAACATTATTATTATTTATTTTTTTTGTTTGCCTCCACTTTTTGTTTCATAAATGTTGTGGTTGTTATTGTTTTTGTTGCTGGTGTTGTTCTTGGCTACGCCTTGGCTATGTATACACACACCCGCCTGACCGACCGCCCGCAGTAATTGCTGTGATTCCAGAATCAGAGTGCGGTTGGTTCCACCCATATTCCATTTTCCAGCCTACAGTTCGGTGGTTGCAACAAGCACTCACTCACGATTGAGTGAAATGCTTTTTTGAGTCATTTTTCTTACGTTTGCTGCTCAACCGGTTGGTTACTTCTACAAGTTATTACTCGTCCTAACTCTTCGTAATTCCTATCAAAGCTAAGTTTTCATTGTCATTTTATTGTCTTTTCGTAACAAATGTTCCCAAAATACGCTTTGTAGTATATTAACCCATTTAAATTACATTTAAAGAGCTGCTCTTAGCTTAATAATTTTCATGATAAACGGTTTTCTGTGTGAAGGTTGCTCTGCATTGTTATTGCTAGAGGTTTTCCGCAAGGCCAGTAAAAAATTACATACATATGTAGTTACTAGCCAACGATGAACTTTGCCCAGAAACACAAACCCAACGAAGCGCGATACGTACGACCTGTTCCTTAGCCCCGTGCCCCTGTTGCATTCTACCAAATAGTAGATTCTAAAAGCAAAGATTTTTTTGATAGACAATTTCATTACGTTGTTATGCGTTGATTTCGAAAATGACAATTTTTAGCTGTTGCCAACACAACAGCAAAAAATGCAGAGGAAAATATAGTAAGACCTGGACAAATGCCTTCGTTATGAATTTTTCGTACTAAAGTGCAATAACTAAAGAAAAGGGTAAGGTCAGGGTAAAAGTCCAATATAATTTAATTTTGACAAACTCGTGAAAGGTGTGCCATGTAAAGGTGGGAGACTACAATATATCGATAGTATACTTTTGCAAGTAAAAAATCAAGAAAGATTTCTAAAAATAAGGTAGCAGCAATATTTGGTATTCCACATTATTTGAGCAGTCGAAATTTGAGCGAAGATGCAAGTCCATTAAGCTTACGGAAAGATAGTATTGAGAAGTGCCCTTATAGTTTTCTTCTGCCACAAAATCAAGCTACTTGAAAGATATTTATTATTTTTATTGTTCATTGTTGAGTAGACAGTTTTGACGTGACAACGTCTTAAATTAGGTTGTGGCTCGGAGTAACTCATGAAAAAGTGTAACGACCGTAACGCGTTACGGTAACGTTACGGCAATCTGCAAATGCATACTTGTAATATGAACTTCCATCGTAATCTGCAAATGCATACTTGTTATATGAACTTGCATCTCCGCATGTATGTCACTTATCATATATAAAATATATACATGATAAATATGATAAATGATATATTCTCTTTATTTTATGCCTTCCATAATTAATTATAAATGCCTCATGCCAGCAATATATACATACATATAATAACATAATATATATAGAAAATATATCAATGATATTTCTATTAATGTTTATATATCATGCCTTCACATTGAAAATTCTTACATGATATGTTTATGTTTCATGTGTATATTTTTTATCTATTATTTATTATCTACTGCCGAGAAAATTTTATTTTATTAAGAGATACGAAAACGTAAAGTCTGACAACTCGTTTCTTAATTTCATGAAATATACGTATAATCTTGATTGCGTATCAAACGTTTCTAAGTCAACTACGTTAAAAGAAACAACCATCGACTTGACTTTCGCAAGACACATTACAGCAGAAACACTTCCTTTCATTTCCTATTTCTCCTATCATCGTCCTATCCTCAACAAAATCACTCAAATAGGAATTAGTTAAGTTTTAGTTTACATGTACAATGTTTTAGTAAACAAATTATATTTCTATAGTTAAAATTTGTGCAATTCTTATTTTCATTCAATTCCTTGTTCCTATTGTGCAATTTAATAATATTCATATCAATAAATATTCTACCGAGAAAAAGACGTTGTCACGTAAAATCTTCGCCCGTAAAACCGACTTTTTGTTTTTTAGCATGTTACAGATCAAGTTTGGTATTCCATATTTTCCCCGAAACTTCAGTTTAAATAGCTTAAGGTCCGTCACACCTTCTTTTGCTTGTTGCAAACGTTGCACAAATCTGGTATACCCATAATCCAAAGTATAGCATTTTGGGATTATCCATAGCACTAATGCATTCGCCTAGCACTGGCATCGCTGGCTAAAAGACGCTATTAGCCATGAAAGTCTCTATTAACTAAAGACACCGCCGTTTGGATTTGGCTACACACCTACGTGTGTGCTCTGTTCGAACAGTTGTTAATAGATATATATATATCTATACCCCTCTCTAAAGGGCCAAACAGGGAAATATTTTTTATCCACAGTCTCCATACATCCTTTTTCGAAATCTATTTAGAAAAGTTCGGGACCTAATGAGTTGATGATCTTATTGACTGTTAATAAATAGAGCTGCCGCATTTGTGAAAAATAGCCTTTTAGGTGCTGGCCATACCAACTTTATCATAACTACCTTAAATTAACTAAGGGCCAAGATAATGAATTATTTGTTGCAATCACTTTACAAAAAAGTATATAATGTTTAAGTCGTTACATAGTAGAGTTCTTTGCATGTAAACGGCTCTGCTAAGCACCGTAAAACCCTTTTGACTACGCTACTGCGTGACGGAATGTGCGTGCGGCGTTGCGTCTGCCTTGGGTTATGTGCCTTGGCTCGGAATCCCGGTATGGCAGTGCATTAACAATGGCATTTTGATTGCATTTGGCTAGTAATTGCTATATTTTGCTTAATAGCAGTCAAGCACATGGTATTAGTTTACTGACACACACACACACATTCATAAACACACAAACTTCTATTCTCCCACATAGACATATTGTATTGTATGTAGTAAGATGATTTTCGGTTTCTATGGCATTGATGCAGAAAATATGAAATTGAAATATGGGTTAGATTTACGGTCTATCCTACTAAGACAATATTTCGGCCAGTGAATTATTATTCCATAAATCAAAGCTCATTGACGCATTTTTGCGCAAGGTCCATAAATTTAGTTACTTTGAAGACAAAACCTTGCTCAGCAATGCGTTGAATTGGTCTCCTATGCAGATCCATGTCAAAGTGCGCCTGCTGTTGTCGTCATAGCGGTGCCGTGCCAACAGCTCCCGGGCAACAACAACAAAACCAACAACAAGATCGAAAGCAAGTCTCGTCGTATGCTTGGACTCAGTCAGTCAACAACAACTTGAACAGCAAAGCGCCAGCTAACGTTTGTATCAGCGACTGGGACGATGAGTACGACTGGGAATGGGCTTGGGTTTTGGGTTGGGATGGGACCTGTGGTGCGGCTTTTTCCATGTTTACGCTAAGATGGCGTATTGTATAACATCATTATGTGAGCTTGGTTCATGTTCATGTTATAATTTTACCATGAGCTCGCGGCTAGGTAGAGCATTCCATGCGAATTGAGCGCCAGACTTGCATTGAGTGCATCTCCAGCCGAGTCGAGTTGAGGCCTAAAGATTTTCATATTGGTCAGATTTTTGCGGTCTCTGTTTGTGCCATGTTTGGGGCAACGTAATTAAAAATAAATTATCGCGAGTTGAGAACAGGAGCGCATTTACTTAGGCGTGGCACTCAGTTGAAGATAAAGTACGATAAACAGTTCAATATAGTAGGGTAGAAGGTAGTAAGTTTCAAGCAATATCTAAAAATATCTAGAGTATTATTTATTTATTATTATTGGGTGTATAAATGTACTGCGACCCAGGTGGATCTATTGTACCCCCTTCATGGCTTAGAGCTCTCCCAAAAGTCATAAGGCCTGCATGTATTGCTGTATTTTGTTTGGACTTATTGTAACAACGGTATCTGGTGCGAGAACGTTCATGCCCAGGAGCTTGTTTCTTTTACCGGCGAGTACCATACATTCACATAATATATGCGAAGAAGTTTCTTCCTCTATGCTACAGAAGCGACATAGTCCACTATCCACAATGCCAATTTTGTATAAGTGGCTGCGGAGCCTACAATATCCCGTCAGAAGGCCCGTGGATCCTATATTATCCAGTGACATTCTCAATTCTTTAACCAGCCTTGATGATATCTTATCTTTGCTCAATGCCTTTATTACTGCTTGACTGCTTGGAAATATCCTTTTCATGATAGTTCTTTTGCAGATTGATTCCAACAGCACAGACTTCAGCTTGGAAAATACTGGTGTGTCTGCCTAGAGGTTCATAATATTTGGTCCTGGGTCCAACTACCCCCTGGCCACTTCCTTGATCAGTGAGTGTATAGTACAGACTTCAGCTTGGAAAATACTGGTGTGTCTGCCTAGAGGTTCATAATAATTGGTCCTGGGTCCAACTACCCCCTGGCCACTTCCTTGATCAGTGAGTGGTCCGTCTGTGTACCACTTAATTGTATGTGGTTTCATAGGGTAAACTGCCGCAAGAGAGGTCCAAGCCTCTTTTGTGCTGAGTTTGGTATCAAAATATTAATTGAACCTGTACTCGCTAGCGTCTCATCCCTTGGCTGGAGAAGCATAGGCATATTCTTTGCTAAATCTGCAGCACCTTTATTGGTGAGGCTACAGTCGTCCCCTACCCTTCGAATTATTATTAATCTGGCTTTCCGCCGCATATCGACAACGATATGTAGCGGTGTGATATTCATTTATAAGAAGGGTAGGGTATTATATATATTTGTTCTATCAGCTCTACGTATGAGAGAGGCGAGAAAATGATATGATATAGTGACAGGCGAGAGAATGCAATCACATAGATTTCTGCCACTCAAGGATTTCCCTCTAATTCCTGAGGGGAACGGACTACTGTACCACACAGGAACATTTTATAACTACTGTTGCTCATCTCTGGAAGTGCTGGCAAAACAGTTTTATATCCACCTTATCTGGGTCCTGGGACAAGACGGGGAACTACCAGCATCTTCCTTCGCTCTAACCTAAACCTGCATAGTGGTATAATGTATGTAACATTATTATTATATGGTAATATTTCAATATTATTTTGAGATACTTTGGTTACTGCTAAGCTTAAACAAAAATTGTATGAAGTCTATCTGTCTTGATATATAGATGCAAGAATTTTTGCGAACTAAAACAAAGGGGAATCAATATTAACAACTGAATGCAAGTAAAGAAGTAGAAACTGCATCCTTGAGACTAGACTCTAAATACTACAAAATAAATACATTTAACTTAAGATACCTCTTACCCATTGGGCAGCCCCAATCGTATAGCGCGCCAAACCCTTATGTTCACACCGATCCGATCCTGTCCATTTGGTTTTGCACAACTTTTTGCTTCTTTAAATGGTTTATTTGTAATTTAATGAATATTCTGGGACAATTTATTAGCAAACATATTGATTTCAGCATTTGCTGTTTTTTTTTTTGCATTTTGCATATGTATTTCAGTTTGTTACTATTGCACATAAACGTAAAGTTTATACGGTAGTTACCGACATAAATAGCAGCAATTTGGCCAGACACCAGCCAACAGCAGCGCCATCCCGACCCAGCCGGACTCCACTTTTGCATCCAGCTCTGATCTGACCCGCTTCTATAAACATACTGTGTGCTTGCTGAACAAGCGTAAAATTAATATGCGCTTGCCGCTTGTGGAGTTGCCGGCACAGCGGGTGATCAATCCGATCAGTCGGACGATCGAAATTTTCGCAGGGATCGCAGGGGGCGGCGAGTTGGAGTGAACAACTGATCATTGGTAATGGCCAGCGATCAGTCGAAGGTTCATGACGATGGGTGCGATTTATTTCATTGTAATAATTTATTAATAAATTTTTTATTTATATTGATGAGACAATACGAAATTACTCACATTTGCTGCTGTGGTCAAACTTTGGGTGCAGTAGCCTAATTGTGGCTCATATTTTGGACAAAATGATAATATAACTTGCTACAACAGCTTGGCATTTGTTTCAATTTTTGATGAAGTTGGACACTGCGTATGATTGATCTGTGCGTTGTATGGAGACTGGCTCAGTTTTATTGGTGCACCCTGTAATTAGCGCATAAAATGTTTGTCCACTCTTGTTGATTGTAATTCATATATATACGAATTTTGGACAATTGAAATGGAATTTAAATGAGTTCAGTTGCGGGCGTGTAACTGAGGGTAGCGCCATATTCAGTTCTCCGCTTGGGTTTCGCTTATGAGTTTGCACTCATCATCCATCCCACTACACAGCAGCTGTCAATCACAATGATTTATGTGTGTAAATTGTTGTGCTAATGTGTGTGTGTGTGTATGTGTATGTGTGTATATACGCATTTGCCTACAACAACGATCAACGGTTCAATTTATCTTTCCGCAGTTGCAACAGCTGAGAAGAAACTCATCAAGAGAAACATTGTCGGCTTCCTTTGCCTCCATAAATGTTGATGAAATTTTTTCATTTGAATTTCAGTTTGATGCGGTCTCTTAATTGTCGGCACTTTTAAGCTTTTGATGAACTGTTTGTTTGGATTTGCCGCGACACTTAACACAAACTTTACTCACTCTTTTTGCCATACTGTGCCATGCCACTGTGCCTGAAGTAGTAGTTGCAGTTACTTGATATCATGATCATGAGGTGTTCGGCTGGAAGTTTCTCTCAGGTCGCCTCTGGTTCAATGCATAACTGCGCCCAGTTTGTAATTTTGCATTCTTAGCTACTTGCGTGCCTTAGCTTGCTCTCTACATCACTCAAAACAAATGGCATTTAGCTACCGCTGACAGCAACAGCAACAGAAAAAAAAGATACAGATACAAACTCAAACTTAAACTCAAATACAGACACAGACGGGCCGCCATTTTAGCTACCTACTGAATCTCAAACCAATTATATGCGACTTCTACTTAGACTGCATATGTATCTAGACAATTGTTAGCGGCATTTGTTTGTGTATCTGGCTGGTATCTGTATCTCAATTTACCAATCAAATAACAAATGCGCCGCACAACAAAGCTATCTATTATTAATGGCTGCCAACGTTTTAAGATGCAGCCAGCTAGCTGAAGTCCAGAAAGCAAAAACCTAACTTAAACTCAACCCAACTGAAGTGCCTATATAATTTTCCCGAGCTCCATTCATTTTATATGCCGGAATCAGCGTTAGCAACACACATCGACTTCCATCCACATCAATAATATATAATTGATTTGATTGATGCTTCGACGTCGATCTGCCAAGGCAATGCAGCAACCAGTAGAGAAGCCGCAAGCTGTTGGCCTTTTGTTGCCAGATTTTCATTATTGATTGGTGCACAACTTCCATTTGCCGTGCTCCTCACCCTCCTTACAAGTGTGTTATTAGCGAGAAATTATGGGTTCTGATTCTGTCTGGGCTCTTGATTGTGTGTAATTTGGTGGTATACAAAATGGCGAAGCTAAACATTGATGTACATAGCCGCCACCGAGATTTCTTTCCCATACAATGCAGGCAAGCACCGCACCATAAACTAAAACTCCAAGCTTGTTAACAAATTAAGCTTGGCTTGGCTTGATTTATGAATAAACAAAATAAAAATAAACGAAAGTAAGCGAAAACCAACCAACCAACCCGCTGGAACCAAGTAGAATCCCTTCCAAAGGACAGCCAACACAATTTGCATACTCATCGTGCCTGCGAAGAGGCTCAGATTACAATCGCCGTCGTCGCTTGGTCGCCTGTTAATGTCTGACCTCGGGGCTTGGTCAGGACTGGAGCATAAATAAGAGGGAGAGGGCTGAAGACATGGGCAATGTCAGGCATAATAGAATACAAAATACCAAAACAAGTGTAAAACGTTGTGGGCAAATTAAGTTAATCTTGAACAACATCACGTGTCAAAGAAGTCATCGCTGATGCCAACTAAATCTACACATATGTACATATATACATATAGTAATACAATTTATATGTATGTATCTCTTGATCACACATGATCAAAAGCGCCTCGCCAAACTCTGTGAAGAGTTCCGTTTAAATTCGACGCTATGCCTTTCAAAACTAAATTAATCTTCATTGCCTATATGGGGTACGATATGTTTCGTTTGTAGCCCAATCGACAGGAGTTGAGACGCCAAGGCTGCCCGACTGATCAAATAACAACAGCAAACGAAACATATTCTGAACGCCAAGAAAAATTAGCGCAAATGATTGACAGCCTAAATGAGAATTTAATGGAGAATATTTTTTTCTTGTGCTGAGTTTTATTTGCTGGTGCTTTTCGCCCAGGACTTGGCCGCTATAATTTGCCTTAAATAACCCAGAAACAAAAGGTCTTCACGACATCAGAAACAGCAAATAAGGTTGGGGGTGGAAGGGGGACTGTGTTAAAGTAAATTGTTTCGCAAAAAATTGATACGAAATTGATGTTTTTAGGAACAGTTTTAATGTTTCTTTGCGGTTAGATAAATGGATCAACAGTAAAAACTGTGTGCCTTAACCGACTCTTTATCACCCTACCCCAACACAAGTTGTCGTTCGAATTTGCTAGCGATTATAAAAAGTGTAATCGGTATCTAGCAAACATTAACACCACTATCACATCAAATGACATTTTAGAACTATTTTGAGTAACAAGAAGAACTGGATAACGTTAAATGGGATATATCCCATTAATAGGCTCACCATTGTGAACTGATGGGTCTCTTACCAAAGAAGGCAACGGACTGGGGGTCGCTGGACAAAAAATGTGACGGCCAGAAGGTATATACACAAGTATGTTTCTGGCAGAAGTATGTGCCATAGGTCGATGTATGAACATCAACCTGGATGGGAAGTATAAAGAGAGCCATATTGTCAGATAGTCAAACCGGGATCAATGCGGTTACTGTCTTGAAGATTAATTCAAAGCTGCTGACGAGCTGGCGAGGAGTAGTGCTACAAAACCACTAGAAGGACCTGAACCTTATTGTGGCATTGGCAGGCACATTATTCGACAACAGTTAAGAGAAGAGGACAGGTCCAGGCTATAAATGGACTTGACCAGTACGTCTGGCTTACGGCAAGCCAAGCAACTTATCTGCTTCTATAAACTAAGTAGGACATTCTTCCTCAGCGGGCATAGAGTATCCATACATGACAACCAGATTAGACTAATCTCAAATAATTAGGTTTGTTGCAGATGTACGGCCAGTTGATGATCTCTAGCGCACAATCCTACGGGTCGCAGTGCAGCGTTCACCATTAATATTATTTTTACTATTATTATCCAGCAAACACCAGAAACAGGCCATTGAATATTCAACATTCAAAATTCGAAAGAATTTTACATTGTAGTCAGCATGAGTCTACTACCTACTTTGGTAATTCTAGATTCTTCACAAAAAGTTTTAAAAATAGCTTGTTTTTGAAAGGATTGACCTTAGTTGCGTCATCTAGATTCAATGTCCGCTAATGACAAATCTGCAAGTATGTGCTTGGAAGTATCGGCCTACAATTCACAATGGCCCTTTTGCTCAATTGGTTTTTAAGTCGCATGGTCATGTAAATAACCTAGTTAGTATCCTATGGGAGTGCTGGCCCAATCGAAATGTTTTCTTGAACTTATGCAAGTTGTAGAAACCGAGGAACCCTTGGCCGGGCTTATGCCCACCGGGATGATGCAGTTTCCTGTTCGTTTTGATTTCTTCTCTTCTCGGTTTGGTGAGCCCTTCTAGTGGTTTCACGACTCCACCTCTGGCTGATATTCTGTTAGCTCAATAAGGACTTTCGAAGCTGCTGTTCTCTGATATTCACAAACATTTTTTAAATAATCTAAACTACATCTGATAAATAAATGTTTAATTTTGAAGATTAAATAAAATGCTACAGGTGCTCTGAAATGTTTTTAATTGATTAATAGCTAAAAGAATTATATAGATAATCTTTATTTATTTTTATTTCTAAACATTTTAAATAACAGGTTAAAAAGAACTTCTAATTGATTCCAAAATGTAACATGGGGGAGGCTGGGTCTCGAGATATAAGTACATACATAACACTGTACAAAAAATATCAGTTTTTTCCACCTATTTGAAAAAATTTGGGAGATACCTGTCAAAGTCTCACAATGTACTGGTCTTAAAATAGAAAAATAAGTTTAAATCTACTTCCTCTAGAACCTATCGGTAAGCAACGCTTTAATGAAACCTATCAGAGTTTATTGTAGTTTGTTCTCGAATAGGACTTCAAGGTATTTGACTTCCTTCCTCGTCTCAGCGGTGCAACCTTATGAGGGGGAGTATTTTGTATCTTTAAGTAAATTGCGTAGCTACTGTGCGAATGGAAGGTGACTTCCTTGCAGCAGTCGTATGCAATGTGTAATTCCCTCTAAACTATTGCTTATGTAATTTTTTCGAACTTATAAAGAGAACAATGTCTTTAACATCTACGGTAGTTGTATTCAATATTTTTTCAATTGAAACGAAAACTCAACTTATGGCTAGTCTCAGTCTCAGTCTTATGCTCACTATTGGGTTTCTTGAAATCGGAATGAAAAAAAAGTATAGAACTATCTTTAAATTTGCCTTTATTTTTGAAAGAATTTCTTAGGGTCTCCGGACACCTCCGATTGAGACAGTTGCACAAACCCTTAACATTTCTTCCGATTTTCAAGCCTACGAATTTTGAAGCATATATGTAAATATATAAACATTTTCTTCAGTTCCAAGGTAGAACATGACCATTTTGAAGCATACATTTACGTAATAAATAAATAATCTTTAAACTTGGAAATTTTTTCTTACAAGTACCGAAGTTCCCTAACTATTAATAACTTTTTCTTATCCGGATGAATTATGTATCGGAGCCTTTCTCCGGAGTAAATGTCGAAAAACATTTTCCGAGGCTGGGGCTTGCATTTGAAAAATATGTAATTTAGTGTGGCATCCAGCCAAAAGCGGTTTTCGAAAAAAGAAATCATGTGGGAAGTTTCAATATTATAGTTTAAAAACAGGCTTGAGTCATGAAACATTAGTCCAATCTCCCACCCACTAATGTATCATCTATATTAGCTGTGGTTTCTTGTTTACTTTATTTGTATATGTTTATGCATTTTAAATGTTTTATTTGCATTTTGATGCAACGATGAAAAGTTTTGCCCTCGTCTTTGGCTTTACCTTTACCTGACAGAAGTGCATTTTTGCACGCAATCTTTTGCGTTGAATTGAAGCAGCTCCTGCGACCTCATGGCTCTGGCCATTTGGGTGCCTCTACACCCAACTGCTCCCTACTCCCTCCTGCGGCGATATCTTAACCCACTCGCTCTGGTCATGTTATGGGTACTTGTACTTCTGACTGACGTCACTTGGCAGCAGAACAATTTATGCCATTGCCTGCGACTGTTATCGATACGCCGCCGCCGCCGACTATGCTCTGCACCTTCAACGCCATCATCGTCGTCGTTGGCGTCGTCGACCATGTGCGTGTCATCAAGTTGGTCTAAAGTGACAGTCGCGATTTAATGGCACAGTCAACAGGCAGTGGTAGGGGGCCAACTGTCTGGTGGGGGCCACTGGCGGACAGTGGCAAACTAACTGAACTAAACTTACAAATTAATATACAGTCAATGAAAGTACGACAGGCAGGCAGCTCAAAAGCTCGGCAGCTTGGAGGCTCTATAGTTTGGCAGTTCCATAAACATGCCCTGGCCAAGGCAAACGCATCTGGGCTCAACTAGTCAGTTGCACTTGCAATGAATAATCAATCGATTTCAGTTCAATTAGCACCTTTTAGTGTGCAAAATAGCGCGCCCAGTCCACTGGCCGAGGCTCATGGTCGAGGCAGCTTGTTAATTTTGTTGTCAATGTTTGTCAAAAGTTAAGTGCCATGTGGGCAATGGCCATGGCAATGTCTTGGTGGGTGCGTGGGAATCAGTTCGGACAGAAGCACTTACGGATTGAGTGTTCCGTTTTAGTAAAAAATGAGGTAGTCAAGAAATCAAAATTTGCTTACTGGCCTAATGTCTATCTGTCTC
>JBAMAX010004059.1:0-45966 GCA_037043745.1 Chymomyza amoena
AATACGATTCCTTTTTCATCAGCGATTCTCTTAAACAAATGTCAGAAGGTCGGCATGCATACACAATTAAAAAATACACAAATGAAACAAGCAAATTAGTATACACCATATACTGTGTAGGATAAAGACCTAGACGAGCGAGCGAAGCGAGCGTGCCGGAGCGAAGCGGAGGCCGGCTAGTTTATAAAAAAATCGTTTTTGTTAAATTTTTCAACTAAAATGAATTCACTTTATCAAAATTTTTTAAATTAGAAAACAAATACAGCAAAAAATTCTTTTAAATATTTTCTAAAAATTATTTAAAGATGTTTAAGATTAATTTATATTCATAATTTAATTTTTCTCTTAATTCTATTTAAAAATTTAAATTCAGAAAAATATTTTTAGTTAAACATTTAAACTAAAAAAAATTTACTTGATCAATATTTGTTTAATTAAAAAAATACCAGAAAAATTCTTTTAAATATTTTTAAAAAAAATTAATCTTAATTTGGTCAATCATTATCTTTATCAAAATTTTTTAATTAAAAAAAAAGTCAAACAAAAATTCCTTTAAATATTTCTTAAAAATATGCGTCTTAACTTTGAATTTTAAAAGTGATTTATTTTTACACTATATAGCAAAAAATATGTAAATATTTATATAAAAAGGTTTTTAGTTAAACATTTAAATTAAAAAATTTACTTTATCAAAATTTGTTAAATTAAAAAAAATACAACAAAAAATTCTTTTAAATATTTTTAAAAAATTGAATCTTAATTTTCATTTTTAAAAGTGGTTAATCAATTACTTTATCCAAATTTTTTTAATTTAAAAAAAAAACTAAAATTCCTTTAAACATTTCTTAAAAATTTGTGTCTTAGCTTTCATTTTTAAAAGTGATTTATTAATTACATTATATCACAAAATATATATAAATATTTATTTAAATTTATGTTTATTTAAAAATGTAACTTAAAAGAATGTACTCTATCAAAATTTTTAAAACTAAAAAATGAAGTTAAAATTACTTTAACAATTTTTTATTTAATTTTTGAAAAAAAAATTTATCTGAGCTTTTATAAAAAGAAAAAGGTTAAGAAAATGCTTGGAAGGCAGAACACGCAGGGGGCCGAACCCCTTGTGAATCTAAATGTTGTATATATTTCTTTTCATATAATTTTATTCACAATTTTTTACCCTTTTTGTTTTAGTTTTATTTAAGAATTCAAAATGTACTATTTTATTTAGGATCAATTTTAAATGACTAAATATTTTTCTTGAAAAAAATAAAAGAAATTCCCTTAGTTCTCTTGAAATGGAATACGCAGAAAAGAACTTTATACGTTAAGGAGCTGCTGAGGATTTTTTTTTTGTGAAGCTGGTCAAAGTAAGATCAGCATCTAATAAGCAATTTAGAAACCATTTAGGATTTGTCTTGGTATTTATGATGCCTCTAATTTTTATAAAGGAACTTGTGGACAAAAAATTGTGTTTTACCCGGGAACGAAGTAAGACTTTTATCTTTTATAATTCCAGTACCAAAAAATCATATATTCCCATCTTCACGTTGTAAACTTTCTGCCAATTCTCATGCACTCTCTTTTGGTAAGCGTAATCCAACTAAAACGGACATGGACAACAACAAACATTTGGCGCAAGGCATAGCAAGGATGCGTCGAAATTGGCGATAAAATAAAAAACGAGAATAGACGAGGCGACAGCGACAGCGCCAGAGACAAAGGCGGGTTATCCAGTTGTGGGCCAAGACCAATGGGGGTCTGTCTTTGTTTAAGACGCTACCAGACCAAACAATGACAAGCAGCAGACTTGCAATGATTGCAACCTAGCCTTGCTTAACATCAGCACCAGCAGGAGCAGGAGCAGTTGAAAAAGGAGCTAAGACTGAAAGCTGGAGCAGCAGCAACCGCAGCAGGACCAAGCGAGGAGCAAGGAAAACAAAATACAACATCCACCAAGTCAGAGTCAAGCAGCGAGCATATGTAGGTCAGCAACATGTTCAGTACGCTTTATGAATTTCCTGCCAGATTTTTGGCATCCATTTTATAGCCAAGTCTAAGCGAGTGTGTGTGTGTGAGTCCTGTGCGTGTTAGTGTATTTGAGTGTTAGTATGTGTGTAGCCGGCCGGCTAGTAAAAATCAATAAATGTCGACGACGTGCAAGATAAAGTTGCGACAAAAAGATTTCAAATTGGGACTCAGGACTGAGATTTACTGCATGTCCTTCAACAAAATCGTTCGGAGAGAGAGCATCAGGGACAACGGCGCAAGCAGAGAGAGAGCAATAAAGCAATTAGTAAGCAACAAAGTAAACGAGTGCATAAGAAAACAATAACAAAAAAGTACGAAGAAAGTAGTACAACAAGGAAGATAATAGAACTAATTAAAAGTAAAAGTTATGCGTCAGCGAATAAGAGATACTTATACAGAATTCTAATAAGACCTTGGGAAATCCTTTTCTCGGCAGGCGTTGGGCGGTGGGCGTTGGGGGCGGGCTCTTTGTTCAATAAATTTGCTTTGGTAGTATGCAATTATATTTTTAATTTTTTTTTTTCTTACAACAGTTTTGTTGTTATTTAAGCTTAAAATTATGAACTAACAATTTATAATTAAGCAAACGCAAGCATAAAACTTATATAAAGTAAAAGTGCTCATTAGAAAGTCAAAGCAAGTTTTTATATAGGTAGTATATACATACATATATACTATGTACTGGGTAGTATATAAAATTTATAGTTGTGCAGTTTGTTTGTAAGAGAGTGCAGCCAGAGGCTATTGCAAGGCCGCTCCTACAAAAGTTGAGTGTCCTTATTGCATGCCACTCAAAATTGTAATTGCAAGGTAAATAAAGGATTGTGTTGCACCATATGAAACATATATGGGAAAGATGTATTTATATGGGGTAGTTCTAAGAAGTATATAGTGTAGAGTATTAACACGCTACTTCACTAATACATAGTATATTAAATAAATTTTTTATAGTACTTACCAGAAGAATGTGGACAATTTCGTCACATCCGTCTAGGATATCTCTAGCTTTAAAGTCTGGATTGTTGATCTGAAAATAAGAAAATTTCAATTCAAATAAAAAAACTGTAAGATATACAGGAAAAATCTAAAAAAAAATGAAGGTGGGTCTCGTCACGGAATTCGGCAAACGTTTTTTGGCTGAATTTGATCGAAATCGGTTCATTTACCAATTTGTTGCTTGTGATGGTTCGAGGCCCTTTGCTCCACTGGTAAACTGAAACGTATTTTCGAATATCGATTTTTAACATCTGTATCAAATTTCAAGTGAATATAATTTTTTGTATGGTTGTGAGAGGCGTAACCTCGTATAAGTCAAAAAGGATTTAGAATTCGTGAAACCAGTTCCTACACTGTTTTAAGCCAGCAGTAGCAGATGAGCTGAATCACTGACTTTTACCTTCTGCTTCTTAGAGCCACCTCAAAAAAATAATTTTAAACGGACTAGCTGGGTTACGTTAGTATCTCAGCTAATTATTTATTCAAAATCTCGATTTATTTATTTTTAGTTTTTGGATACATGTCTTATTATATAGAAGCGACAACCTAGCTCAAGCAGCTGGAAACATTCTACCTTGATCAAATATTTCCCGGATTCATCGCTTTGAGGTGTGTGGTTTAATAAATTGTCACATCGATCATTGACATTTTATAAAATTTTCAACTGAATTCCTGCGATTTGTTCCTATTCGGTCGATTAGAGAAATCGCTCTCTGGAACGGTTTTCACTACGGGTAGTAAAACTATCTCAATTCGGGAGTAAGGTCATGTAAAAACAAAGGTAACTTTGATGGCCATACCGCAAACGGATTATAAAAAATGATTCCATGATTGGATCCTGCGGAGGCGTAAGAATAGAACTACCTTGATCAAATATTTCCCGGAAACATCGCATTGAGGTGTGTGGTTTAATAAATTGTCACATCGATCATTGACATTTTATAAAATTTTCAACTGATTCCCTGCGATTTTTTCCTATTCGGTCGACTAGAGAAACCGCTCTCTGGAACGGTTTTCACTACGGGTAGTGAAACTATCTCAATTCGGGAGTAAGGTCATGTAAAAAGAAAGGTGGCTTTGATGTCCATACCGCAAACGGTTTATAAAAAATGATTCCATGATAAGATCCTGTGGAGGCGTAAGAATGGATTAATGTCAAATGTGGCTTTTTAAGAAAAAAAAAGAGATCAAATTTGTTGACTGAAAGCGCCACACAGTAATAATTCCAGGAAACTACGATCAAGGTAGTTTTTTTACCTAATCTGACTTGAGCTCGATTTCTGCCTACTTCTAGGCAGGTTGATGATCTCCCTTTTAGTCTTTTAATTGGGTATTCATTTCCGAGGCTGATGTGTTTGTCGATTTGAAGATCTGCAATCGCCTATCTGAGATAATGGTGCAAAGTCGAACCTCTTACGTCCCATTTGAAAGCTGTTATAGAACGGAAGGCCTTTTATTTTTGAGCGCCATAATCGATTTGTGCGAGCCGCCATTTTCAAGATCTGTTTGGCTTACCAAATGCTTACCACTATAACTTTGGTCAGACTCTCTCGAGCAGGTGTCAAAACTCATATCAACTCAGATTTTCTCTCTTTTGCATATTTCCCATTTGATGACACAAGCCTTTCTCCTATAATTTTCAAATACTCAAATTTGAGTTCCTTAATCTTCTGTCATCCTTGAATCCCAATGGCCTTTAAGTTCCCTAATACCCCTACGGATTCAGTTATTATTATTATTATTATTACTATTTAAAAAGAAAAAGCAATAAGTAACTCGTTTAGAAGGCCCATCAATAAAAATTTAATATTAAATATGACATAAAACGCAAAAAGATTTAAATTTTTTTAATCAGATAATTTTGTTAGTTAAGCGTCCATGATTAAGTTGGGCGGCTACTATCGGAATTCATAATATGGTCTTCAATCGTGTGGCTTAGATACATTTTTTCCATGGAATATTTATTTTTCTTTATAAATTGTAAAGCAGAATTAAAAAAAAAAAAATCATGGAATTAAGACCTGCTCTGATCTGCAACTGCAAAATGTTGCAAATTTATAAAAATATGATAGGTATATATACACATTTTCTAAAATACAAGAACCAAATATAATAATAAACAGTATAAAAACCATTTATCACCTATGTAGGAATTGGTGCTTTTTGTAGCTTTCATTTGGACAAAAACGTCTAACTTTTCTGGGTCAGGCCTAAAAGCCTATTATTTAGTGCAAATTGTTAGACACTACCCATTTACCATTAAACACCCCAATATATAAATATTTGCATAAACAAATTAAGTTGTATTCCATACAGTTAAATCTGAAAAGACATTCATTTAAAAAAAAAAATAAATAAATATATCTTCTTACAGACCTTAACATTAAGGTTCCTATAACGATGTATTAATCTATACTAATAAATTTGTATTATTTATATCTAATTTTTGTTTAAGGAATATTTTATAAATATTGACGGCCATGGACCTATTCAGTTGAGTTAAATGGTCTTCAATTTAATGGTGGATGGGTTTCCACAAAAACAAAAAATAAAGCTCACTTACCGGAGTATGCTTAGCATCTTACGCTTCCAATTTTGCACCATTTTTATTTTTTTAAGCGAACGAAAATATTTAATTAAAACGTGCACTAACTACGAAATAAAAGGTAAACAAAAAGCTTAAAAAAATTGGTATTTACTTCATTTTACAGCCTAATTTTATGTATTATTTTTGCGTTTAAGCTAAAACACATTGCATGCAGCAAAACCAACACATTTGCTTATAAATCATAGCGCCGTTTAAAAAATAAACAATCAAAATTTAATAATTTATATTAAGCAAGCAAAAAAAAACGCGCAAGTCACAAATTATTAATCACCGCGAACATCAAGCCACGCCGGTAGACCGATTGGAACTGCTACTAATTCTAAAAATAGCTCAAGTCTAAGCTGAGCGCAGAGTGCAAAGAGAGCAGAGCGGAGCTTAAATCAATGCAAAGTCAAAAACTAAATAACAATTAGAACAACAAAAACTATTATTACTCAGCAGCTACGCTTGCGTTGTTGTTTTTTTTTTCGCGTCTCTCCTTTGGCCCAGTGCGATCTGTTGTTGTTGTTTGTTATATGTACTAATTTAAATGGCAAAGTATGAATGAAATAGAACAGAATTTGACTTTTATATGTGTGTGTCTTTTGGTAGCTGTGCAACTGTGTTGGTTTATGGAAGTGTCACATCAAGCCATGCCGGTAGACTGATTGGAACTGATACTAAGTTTAAATATAGCTTAAGTCTGAACTGAGCGCAGTCCACAAAGTGTGTAAAGAGATCTGAGCGAAGCTTAAAATATATAACAATTAGAACAACAAAAACTATTATTACTCAGCAGCTGCGCTTGCGTTGTTGTTTTATTTTCTGTTCTCCTTTGGCCCACTGCGATCTGCTAATCAGAAGGCAGCATGAGAGGGAATAGTTTTGCAAGTATCGAGTTGTTTGTTATACTAATTTAAGTAGCAAAGTTATAATCTTATAGAACAGAATTTCACTTTAATGTATATGTGTGTGTCTTCTGGCAGCTCTGCCAATTGCTCTGTTGGTTTATGGAAGTGTAAGAAATATGCATGTTGCAAATATTCTTATCAAATACTCTGTGAGTGTGGTGAGCTTTTTAGCAGCAAAGACAAGAAACAAAGGTTTATTAAAAGACAAAAAAATCAATTATACGAGGTGTGTTCAAAAAGTAAGGTGACTTTTCAAATTTCGCGGGCAACGTATTTTCGATTATCGATTATTTTTGTTTTATTGTGTCGGTACACTCTTCCCGAACATCTGTACCAAATTTCAAGTGAATGGAATTTTTTGTTCCGTTGTGAGAGCCGTAAAGGTTATAAGTGTTTTGCTTGCTCGGCGATTTTTTGCTATCGAAAAATATTGATCAACGGATTTGCATCAAATTTTGTGTAAAAAATCAATTTAAGTGCTCCGTAATACTTGAAATGTTGACAGTAGCATACGGTGAAACTGTTCTGAGTAAAAAAATGTTTTCAAGCGGTACAAACTCTTCCAAGATGGCCGGGAAGATGCCAATGACGAGCCTCGCTCTGGACGCCCAAGCTCGTCAACAACTGATGAAAACGTTCAAGCAGTGAAGAAAATTGTTTTGGAAAATCGTCAGAGAAGTTGCTGAGGATGTCGATATAAGGCTTGGCTCGTGCCATGGAATTCTTTTCTAACGTTTTGGGCATGAGACGTGTGTCAGCGAAGTTTGTTCCGAAATTGCTAAATTTTGACCAAAAGAACCTTCGCATGAGCATCACTCAACAGCTGTTGAATGACGTCAACGTCGACCCAGTTTTACTCAAAAGGGTCATAACTGGTGACGAATCATGGATATATAGTTATAATATCGAAACCAAAGCCACATCGTCCCAATAGAAGCGGCCAGAAGAGCCAAGACAAAAAAAAAATCGCCGAGCACGCAAAACACTTATAACCTTTACGCCTCTCACAACCAAACAAAAAATGCCATTCACTTGAAATTTGGTTCAGATGTTCGGGAAGAGTGTACCAACACAACAAAACAAAAAAAATCGATAATCGAAATTTCGTTGCCCGCGAAATTTGAAAAGTCGCCTTACTTTTCGAACACACCTCGTATATTTAAAAAATAAATCTTCTTTTCACAAGCTCGTCAAATATTAATCTAGATAAAAAATCAAATCTTGAAAGAGAAGGTGTTGTTCCCTGCTTTCCCCTAGGGAGGTTTCACAAAAAAAAAAAGGTTTTTCTTCCAATAATTAATATTTTAAGGTTTTAGGTTTTATATACATATGTGTAGGCTTTTCCAACAAGAGGAGTTACTTTGAATCACCCGGTATTTCGGTAGCTGTCACTTTTGAAACTTTTATTCTTTGACATTTGAGAAGTAGAAACTACGCCATTACTTAAAATGGAACGATACACGCTTCAGCAAAGCACTGAAATGATTAAAATTCACTACAAAAATGGTGAAAATCTTGCAGTCATAGTTCGCAAAATTAAATCATTTTTGGGTCGTCGTGAAGCACCTTGTCGGATCGCAATACAGAAATTGGTGGAAAAATTCGAGCTGTTGGTACAAGTTAATGATGTGAAGAATAAAACCCGTGCACGTCGCTCAAGAACAACTGAGAATATTGCTGCTGTAGCCCAAAGTGTTGAAGAAAACCCAGGTTCGTCCATTCCTCGGCGTTCTGTGGAATCGGGCATTCCACAAAAGTCATTACACTGTATTTTGCAAAAGGCTTCTAAAGTTCAGTTAACACAAGAACTCAAGCCGGCCAATCATCAACAACGTCATGTCTTTGCTGATTGGGTCCTTGAAATGCATGAAAATGATCCGGAATTCCATCGAAAAATCATCTTGACTGATGAGGCAAATTTCCACCTCAGTGGCTACGTCAACAAGCAAAATTGTAGCATCTGGGGTTCGGAAAACCCAAGAGTTATAGTTGAGAAGCTTCTACATCCTCAACGTGTGACTGTTTTGTGCGGTTTATGGTCCGGTGGGGTCATTGGAACTTACTTTTTCGAAAATGATGTTGGATCAACAGTTACGGTGAATGGATTGCGCTATCGAGAGTTGATTAATGATTTTTTATGGTCGGAGCTAGATGGTATTGATCTGGAAAACGTTTACTTTTAACAAGACGGCGCTAAGTGCTATACCAGCTACGAAACCCTTGCTCTTTTACGGGAAAAGTTTCGGGACCGTGTTATCTCCCGAAGAGGTGATCACAATTGGCCACCGAGATCTTGTGATTTAACACCTTGCGACTTCTTCTTTTGGGGCCACGTGAAGGATAAGGTCTACGCCAACAACCCAGCGTCGATTCAAGACCTCAAAGATAGAATTCGTGAGGCTATCGAGGACATAGGGCAGCCACTTTGCGAATTGGTTATGGAAAATTTCATGAAAAGGATATGGTCCTGCAAGCGTGGTTGTGGTGGCCATTTTGCTGATGTTGTTTCTCATTATTAACGGCATACCTTCCTCTTTCTTATGAAATAAACATTCTTTCATTTATCTCAAAAAATGACATTTTTCTTTGAATACCAAAATAACATCTCTTATTGGAAAACCCTTTAGTTGTAGGGGAAGAGGGTGGTCCAGACGATCAATCTCCGCCGAAGAAACGACACTCAAATAAGGCAAAGAATAGAACTTATTATTCACCATGCCCTTCAAACTTGACTCTCAATTACAATCAGCTCTTTCCAGGCTCAACGAAAACAAAAGCTGACATTTTTTTTCATAAAGATTTAAAAATTCCTTTTGGAAAAGAAGAAATTAGCAAATTTATCAAAAGTTACATTCATAGACTTCAGTACTACGAAAATAATCTCGCCTTAAGCCAAGCGGATAATAGTACAATATTAGGAAAAATTAAAATTCTGCACATTCTCGATCTCAAGGAGAGAAAAATGGGACACATACAACATATGCTAAACACAATGAAAGTTTCAAGGAAAAATATATATATTTTGTAGTATTATTTAGTAAATTTACTTAGTGTCGAAAAACCGACAGAAAATATTTTCTCTCTAATGACACTCTACAATCCATAGTTTTCACATAAGATGATCATGCATCTGTCAACTTCTACACATCCCTAGCTCTAAGTGACTCTGACAGCTTCTTATTTAATAAATCAATCAATGATTCCCCAAATCAGTCCCGCTCATATTTAAGTCATTTGATACATTCCCCTACAGCTGCCCTCATATCGATTAAATTGAAAAAATTTTCACCAACTGTCATTTTTCATGAATAATTTAGCCCTCATGAACGCACAACAGCAGACGCTGCTGCTACCGCAGCAATTTCATTTAATTAATTTTTAATTTATTTTTATTTAATTTTTTATTTTGGCTTCAAAAAAAAAATAAAAATTTTCAACTTGTATGCAAAACCGAGTGCCGAGCAATCAAAGCAGGCCAACGCAAAGACCACCCGTACCAAAAGTGGATCCAAAACAAAGAAGAAAAACGAAAGAAAAAAAAATTATCGAACCAAAAATTCAATCTGTTCCGTGCTGTAGAGGAAAATTGCTGCCGGGGCTGTGCTTGGCCTTATCCAAAGCAAATGAAAAACTGAACCAAAGTCATTCATCATCCAGAACAACAAGAAAAAAAAACAAAAAATTATTTATATTACATATCTGGTATATAAGTGTGAGTGTGTGTGCGAGTGTGTGTGTGTGTGTATGTAGTTATTGTCAAATGTCACAAACATCAAGGATTGAGGCGGTCCTTGCGAGTGGGTTTGACACGCCTGCTTTGTGGGTTTGCCTCGTCCGTCCGTCAATTCATTTTTTAAAAATTTATATCAATTTATAATTTTTGGTTATTGTGCGCTTGATTAGGCAGCAGCAGGCGGGACGTACCAATACAACAAAAAAAAAAAAAGTCGGGTCGGCAACGACTGTGAGATACTCTATACTGTCTGAACTGGAACTGACAGCTGGAAGGCAATATTTGTGACCTGCAATAGTTTTGTTCCCATAACAATAAACTTTGAGATCAGTCTAAAGATTTTAGAAGTCAAGCCTTTGGGCCCATACAAACTAAAGCTGTAACTTGGAAATTAATTGATGGTGGAAGTAAAAAAACTACGTATAACCTGCTTCCACACATAAAGAGTCCACATCTCAAGTTTGGTAATCCTAGCTCTTATGTACACCAAGATCTAGGCGTTCAGACGTACGCACATTGACTTTCTTCGACCCTTCCCAAAATATTCAGGCTTCAGCTTCCATTTGCACAGTCATGCATGCCCCTTACACTAAGCTACAGTGTATCATAAAAATATATTTATAAATAGGGAAACCCTTATTTGGGTGTTGAATTTCCAGCGTACACCAAAAGCGTATTCCCGTAAAAGCGAAAACGAACGAGTTGAGTTGTCTGATTTGATTAATTGTTAGCGTTTAGGTTTCAAGGTTGCGCCCTATATATCATATGCATTACCACTCCGAAAAAATCAAAAAGAGGAAAAAATGAAAACCCCGACCCAACGACCACCACAGATAAAAAGGTTGCACAGGCCAACCGATAAAACTTTGGGTTAGATTTTGGCCATTTGCTTGTTTGTCATATCGAAAAGGAGCGCACGGCGTTAATTGCCGGTTTGTCTGCATTTTGGTACGCTCCGGTGAGCGCACGAGTTATGAAACTGGCATTAAAGGCATTAAACTAAAAGTAGCAGCCAGCCAGGCACAGCCAGGACCCAGCTGAGTAGCAGCTCCAACTGAAGTCCTGGCATACTGCGTCCTTGCTGTGGCCGCTGTGATTACTGCTGCGTTGCTGTGCGATTATGATTTTGTAAAAAGGATTAAGTGTGTATATTATGTATACACACACACACGCACCAGAGTCAGAGAGCGCCACGCGAAGTAAACGAACCGCGAAACCGAAACTCCTCCGTTCCCCGTCCTCTGGAACTCACTCCTGACAGAGCTGAAAGACAACATCCAACAACAGCAACTACAGCTGCTGTATGAGTATCCGAGTATCCTGGTGTGTACAACAATATCTAGTAATTATTGCCCGTGTATAATCCTTATTATTACTGTTGTACATCTTGTTGTTACTGTTATTGTAACTGTTGTTGCCAAAGTTACATTACAGTTATGATGAAATGCTCCATTAAGCTGTTAACAATAACATTACGTAATTAAAGTATTTAAGCGTTGTCTTAGCTTAAAGTCCCAACTCCTAAGTTTGAGGACTTGTAGATAAGACGGATCTAAAGCCGAGCCATTGCTATAGGCTTTGCCTTGACAAGGCCATCGAATTAGTGTTGGAAAACTTTGAAATAAAGCTTTTAATCAAAATGCGCTCGTTAATGATAAGATCGTAATAATAAATGGATTTTTTAGCTAAAGACTTAAACTATTAATTTCATTTAGGCTAAGTCGTGTGGTCCGATATGACTAGACAGAAAGTAAAAGCTAGAAATCTATTATCGTGCAGTGAATTCTCGCAGCCGAGTATTGTCGAAATTTCAGCCGAATCGGACTCGTAGATTTTTTTTTGACATTTCGACAGTGGCACGATAGTAAACTTTTCTTGCGATGTCTCTAAGTATTATCGGATCACCACATCTTTCGGTCTCCCGTACCACTAAATTGTCTTTCAGATGTAGGTAATGGCAATTAAGGAGGCTAAGTAGGTGACAAGGAGATCGATATCTACTCAGGCAGCCAGGCGTCACATGAAGTCAATGAACCCGAGGACATAGGGATATCAAGGGAAATTGTACCAGGGATGAAACACCAGCATTCTTCTTCAAGACATGGAGAGGCTGGGTATGCCAATGGCCAGTTGTAAACTGAGGTTACGAAGTCAATTCGCCCTCACTGCAAACCTTATGTGCTTCTGTTGTGGTTTCTCTAAATACTTATCGGACCAGCATATTTTTCAGTCTCCCGGACCACTGCAGTGTCTTTCAGATGGAGGTCATGTCAATCAAGGAGGCTTAGTAGGTAACAAGGAGATCTATATCTACTCAGAAAGCTAGGTAGCACATGAAGTCAATTGAAAACTGTCGCTCTGGAAATTATGGCTCAACAGTTTTTATTCCAATTCATCTGGGCCCCAGGCAATCGGGATATCGAGGGAAATTGCATCGCGGATAAGCTACCAGCATCCTTCTTCAAGACAAGTAGAGCCTCGGTATGCCAATGGCCAGTTGTAGACTGAGGTTACGAAGTCAATTCGCCCTAAAAGCTGATATGGAATCGGTCATCGAACACATGCAGGATTTTATGCGAACTTGACCGACTTTTTGAAGGAAAAGAAACTTTGCTGTCTTGATACAGCTCAATGCTAGACCGTAATACGAGTAATTACTAGACATTGGCTGGTGGGGAGTCTACACATTCAGGAAAATGCACCTCATCACGATTTCTGCAGAAGCTGTAGTGATGAGGCGGAGCTAGATACGTTGGAGCACCATTTCTGTTGTTGTGATGGACGGTTTCACTTTCTCAAATCATATTTTACAGACTTTACTGACTTATCTGAGCTCTCAGAAGCCAAGAAGCCTCTCGAGGTTAATTCAGGCCGCCGGACGGTCGTGACTTTACAGATCATATAGCGAGACCTCCGGAGTGGGGGAAGAGTGGTGTACGGTCCACTTAGCTGAATCACAACGGGCCAATTCCTTGGTCTGTGTAAGTTAGGAGGCCAAGCCCCAACTACTGCACTATCCTAACCTATCGAACCACCCTCGAACTTCTAGTATATACCACTTCCTTTTTAGGAAAGAGCTTCTGACATTTCTGTATAAAATAAAATTCAGTTTTTTAAGCATTAGAATTTTTTTCGGAAAATTATTTTTGAGTCTTGAGACTTGGTTCTAAATCGAAAAATACTTAGTTGATGAAAATTTTCAGGAATTGTTTAGGACGCTGTTCTTAGTTTTCGAGTTTTTTATAGTTTAGTTTGAACCAAAAGTAGACACTATTATTTGCTTATTAACTAAAACATTTAAATTATTTAGATGTAGAGAGAGGCGTGTACCAAGAGTTAAAATTGACTTGATCTGGCTAGCCTTATAAGGAGTGTAAATGATAAGTTTGGTTATAATAGCACGCATATTCTCAATAACTCGGACTTTCGGACAAATAAATACTTCCTTGAGCTCCAAATTGTAGCATAGGGCCTCAGACAGATATATCTACATATATTTCTATTGTATTTCCGACTTATTGCAGGTAACTTTTGAAGAGGTTCTGTTATATGTTTTGATATGTATATAACGCCTTTGGCCCTGTGTGCGAAATATATTTCAAAATATAAAATAAAAGTTGACCCATATTTATACCCTATACCTGTAAGACCTAAGGGTTATATTAGGTTTATGTAGCTCAGAGAAAGAGCCGCCAAAGACCCCAAAAGTTGCTTAAACTAAAGGGTGTTTTTTTAAGCGCTTTCGGATTTCAAACTTAAATAAAACACAGAAATATTAATGTAATTATCGCAAAAATGGTTTTATTCGCAAAATATTTCTTAATTTCTTAATTTATAATTGGAAAATGATCTGTGGCATGAAACCATCGCGACTAAGAGATTGGAAGCCCATCTGAAAGTCAAATTTTTGAACGAACTTTCGAGCATTTGGTGACGTATTTCAGTAATAAGTGACTTGAGAAGTCTATGTCCCTCTATGAGAACGTCGATATCTCAAAGATGGTAAGAGTTATAACAGATAAACTTTTGGTTTGGATCACTTATTATGTCAACGAAAACAAGTTTATTTATATATCTTTAAGATATCGGAGCTTTAGAGTGATATTAGAGCAGCCCAAAAAAAAAATAACGAACAAAGATGGAATATCAAATGTTAAGGCTTATAAGAGTTCCCAAACATTGTAATAAATGTAATCTAAAGTGGACTTATCATAAAGCCTACATGAAATCGATCGAACACAAATACGTTTTAAGGTTATAACTAGTGTTTTCATATAACGCATAAAAATATAGCCTTTCGAAATTAAATAAACTTTCAAATACCAACTTTCCATACCAAATTCGATTGAAATGCTTTATCATATAGACCCCATATCATATCATATCATAGCATATCATATCATATCATATCATAGCATAGCATAGCATAGCATAGCATAGCATAGCATAGCATAGCATAGCATAGCATAGCATAGCATATTATATCATATAGACCCCAACGATCGGTCGAAATAAAGTTCGTAGGCCGTCATTCATTTTTTTAATATAAACAATTCTCTCATTAAAAAATGGCGGACGTAAAGTCGGGCGCGGACGACTTTAGGATACCCTAGTACCACTAGCTTGTAATAAAGTCCGATTTCTTCACAAAAAACCAAAAACAGAAGAATTTTTAAGCAAAAATTTTTTTCTTGACCGATCGTTCCTGTGGGAGCTATATGATATAGTCAACCGATTTCAATAAAATTTGACACAGTGCTTAAATACCTTAAAAAAGATTTGAATGCCAAATTTATTTCAAATATCTTTACAAACAAACAAAACACATCGAATTTTGTATAAAAAACGTGTTTTTGGACCGATTGGTCCTATGGGAGCTATATGATCTAGTCAAACGATTTGGATTAAATTTGGTACAGTGCTTAGGAACTATAAAATACTCACGAATGTCAAATTTGATCCCAATATCTTAACAAACAAACGAAACACAACAAATTTTGTTAAAAAATCGATTTTTTGGAAGATCGGACCTATGGGAGCTATATGATATAGTCAACCGATTTTGTTCAAATTTGGCACATTGCTTAAGTGGTCTAAAAAATTTCCAAACGCCAAATCTGGTTACGATATCTTTATTAAAAAACGAAATATAGCGAATTTTTCTTTACAAAAGTTATTTTGGCCGATCGGTCCTATGGAGCTATATGATATAGTCAACCGATTTTGATCAAATTTGGTACAGTGATTGGGAACTATAAAAAACTTTCGAATGCCAAATTTCGTTACGATATCTTCATAAACAAACGAATTATTCATCTGAAACGCTTTTTTTTGTCGAGGTCGTCTCAAACACCCCCATGGGAGCTATATAATTTATCCCCGATATCAAAAAAATAAAATAAACTTGCCTCCTATGGAATAATATGGGATCTAATGTGAAAGTTTGGTAACTCTAGCTCTTACCATCTCTGAGATCTAGGCGTTCACACGGACGGACGGACGGACGGACGGACAGACGGACGGACGGACGGACGGACGGACGGACAGACGGACAGACGGACATGGGTATATCGACTTCTCTATTCACCCTGATCATATTTTAGGTAACTTTGGGGTGTCTCCGACGTCTCCTTCTATATGTTACATACATTTTCGGCTTGCACAAACTTAATATACCCTTAGTACCATACGGTACAGGGTATAAAAATGTTCCATAAAATACTAAAAATTAAATTCTGAATTAACGCCCCTTAAAATATATGAACGATCGGCCGAAATAAAGTTCTTGAGCCGCAATTCTTCAAAACGTCATTTATTTTTCTTTTTTATATAAACAATTCTCTCATTTTAAAAATAGTTCAAAAAATTCGGAATTTATACCCCTAACAGTAAAAGTAAAAAAGTAACTTTATAATGAAACTCTCACGCATTGAATGCAGGACCATCACGGGTGTGCTAACAGGACACTGCCTCTTAGCGAAGCATGCGCATAGGATGGGACTAACGGCAAGCGAATTATACAGGATCTGCAGGGATCCGGAAGTCCCTGAGACCCTAGCACACGTACTCTGCGACTGCCCAGCCATTTCTAGACATCGTTTGACTACCCTAGGAGAAGCAGCATTTGTCGGTCTAGAAGAGGTGGCCAGGCTGCAAGTTGGGCGGCTACTTAATTTCGACAAAAAAGTAAAATTTTTAACCGACCATCACTTTGCGTAATAACCTTAAATCTGGCACAGCTAAGGACCAAAAGGTCTATGCTAGGTTGCACTCTGTTGTGTGGCCAGCCAGTGTAACCTAACCTAACCCCTTAAATCAACAGGGTATTCCAGAATGCAAGGAGCTTATAAAACAGGATAAAACTATAACGAATATTTCATTAACGAATTTTGTTAAGTCACTGAATCAGATGCGGATCTAGGATTCATCGACTTACCGTGTTTTCGGTTATAAAATAATTGGTAAAAATGTACGCAACTTTTAGGTCAAAATATCGAATTTCACAAAAAAATGATTCCAATTGGAAAGTTCTTAGTAGGAATATGCAGAACAAATTTTTGCTTAGCTTTTTGTTAATGCAACTCTTAAAATAAGAACTATTTTTAAATTAAATATTAATAAAAATAGTAAGTGTAAAGGAAAAGCAATTTTCTGGAAAAGCCGCTTAGTTCCAGCTTGGAAGGAACTTACATAAGTCGCGATAGCTTTCACACTCGCACATTCAAAGGGGCGTGAAAACTGCAACAAATTATAATATATTGCTTACTTACTTGCATGTGTTGGCTTTTTAGGCACTAATTTATAAACCAAATTAAAAACATTTTAAAGATTTTACACTTGTTGCACATAAAAAAAAAACAAAAAATACTTGCCCGCTGGAGTCTCTGAGACTTTCCAGGACACACGCACGCACCAATTTGCAGCAACGACTTGCACTTTAGACTTTAGCTCAAAAGATAAGTTATAAATTTATTTATTTAATAATTTACACTTGTTAAATAAAACACGCACATAAATTAAATAATAATTTTTTTAATGCAGCTAAAACGAATTTGGCGCAATTTACTTTTCATACGTTCGAACTGCTTATGTATTAGTTCACGCATATAAACAACAAAAACAAATACATACAAATACAAATTTGCATAGAAAACCGCGCGCAACTTTACACACACACGCACAATGTAGGCTATATCGTTTGCTTTCCTTCCACTGTTCGTTCGTAGCCATCTTTGTTGCACACTTCAATAATTTTCTTTAATTTATAATTTAAACAATTGCACACTTTTGATAACTTTTCAGAATTATAGCTTATAATTATTTATAGCCATTTTAAATATTATAAAACCTTTTTGCAACGCCTAAACCTATCAATTTTTAATAAAACTGCACCGCGTAACCGACCGCGGCGAATTGCACGATGAACTGATTTTTGGCTCTCTTGCTGCATGGGCGTAGGCAGTTTACACACAGTGGGGTGCAGTTGGCATTATGTTTTAGAGACTTTTAAGCAATAACAAACAAAAGATTATACAAACTGTTGGGGTCAAATGTACTGAAAATTGTATTACAATAATAGTGAGGGGTCATTAAGAGCCCTACTGCCTAAGCCCCTGTCTTTCGTTTTACTCTTTAGCCATTCATTGCAGAGTTGTCGAATGCGCAGTTTTCAATAAGAAAAATTATTTTGCTTGTGGTCTATGGAAATGTGCGCACATTCGGCAACCCATGCGGCAAGAGAGAGAGAGAGCATAACTGTTGCGGTTACTATTCTCTTTAGTTTTCTCTTCCTTTTCGTCAACGGTCAGTTGATAGCGTTGCCACCCCCGATCGCGCTACTTGCAATAAGAACAAGTTCTTATGAACAGTGTGAAAAATATGGAAATGTAAAACGCGCCAAATTCGTGTAAGCCGCATTTAAAAAAATGATTAATTTATTTATTTGTGCGTTTCAAGAAAAGTATATTGTTAAATAAATAAATTTATAAGTTAAGCTGAATGTGCAAGTCGTTGCTGCAAATTGGTGCGTGCGTGTATGCTGGAAAGTCTCAGAGACTCCAGCGAGCAAGCGTTGTTTTTTGTTTTTGTTTTAGTGCTAGTTATATTAATAAACCCAACAATGTGCAAAAAGTGCTAAATTTAAAATAATTTTTAAATTTATTTTAAATAAATGTATAAATTATTTACATAAAGTGCGTTTTGAAGTGCAAGTCGTTGTTGCATATTAGTGAGTACGTGTGTCCTGAAAAATTTCAGTGACCCCAGCGAGGAGGTGATTATTTTGTTGTTTTTTTTTTAAGTGCAACAAGTGGTAACTCCTCAAAATGTTTTTAATTTGGTTTATAAAATAAATCATAAGTAGCAACAATTGTGCAATTGCAGGTAAGTAACCAATATATTATTATTTATTATAGTTTTTATGCCCCTTTGAATGTGCGAGTGTGAAAGCAAGCTGGACTAAAGTTCCTTCCAAGCTGGAACTAAGCGGCATTTCCAGAAAATTGCTTTTCCGTTACACTTACTATTTTTATTCCTTAAACCGTATGGTACAAAGGGTATATTAAGTTTGTGCAAGACAGAAATGTATGTAACATATAGAAGGAGTTGTCGGAGACACCCCAAAGTTACCTAAAATATGATCAGGGTAACTAGAGAAATCGATACACCCATGTCCGTCCGTCTGTCCGTTTGAACGCCTAGATCTCAGAGATGGTAAGAGCTAGTGTAACCAAACTTTCACCTTATATCCTATATTTTTCCATAGGAGACAAGTTTATTTTATTTTTTTGATGTCGGGGTTAAATTAAATTATATAGCTCCCATAAGGGTGTTTCAGACGGCATCGAAAAAAATAAAAGTTTTAGATGAATAATTCGTTTGTTTATGAAAATATCGTAACCAAATTTGATCAAAATCGGTTGACTATATCATACAGTCATATTGGCTCCAAAATATTCAGTAGTTTAATCGTAATTATATACACTTGAAAAAAAATTTTTTTTTTAATTTTTTTTTGCCATTCTGCATTGAAATGCATCATTACTTATCAAAAATCGGTCAGTTTTCAGTACCTTATCCAGCTGTACCACTCACCAACTAGTTGCGTTCGGAGTAGTTGTGATAAAATACTAATTTAATAATATTTAATTAAAAGAAAGTGGCACATATTTTGTTTGCTCTATACAATTTCGTAACCTCTTGAAACTTTTTTATGTTCCACCAAAACTAACAAAAAAAATCAGATAATTATAGTATAGATACAGTTAAAGCTGACTGTTCTAATGGAACTTTCTCTATAAAACGTTTTTATTGAAAAACATTAAAAACATATATATTTGATAGTTTTTTATGACTGAGGATATAATCAAAATTTTTTTATTTAGTTACTGATTAATCATTTTTTAAAGAACACTTAAAAATTTATAATTTAGATACAGCCAGTTTATGACAACAAATATTATTATGTCTTGAATTTGTCTCATTTAAGAAATGAATAAATAAATATTATATGTAAAGTTGAAAACTAATTTTTTTATGTACACATAAAACTGAAAACGAAAGTTACAAGTTAGTTGTTCCAAATATAAGCTAAATATATAAAAAAATATAATTCTTTTGAAATTAAATTGTGGGACGCTAATTTGATAGAGTGAGCTCTCTCCTTTAACGTATTTTCTTATTCTGCGTCTGTTCCTTTTTTGAACGACTCTACAACTAGTTACTTTCAGAGTAGTTGAGATTATGTACTACTTCAATAAGCAAATTAAGTTAAATGAATGTGAGCATGGAGGAACACTATTTTGATAGAGAGAGCACTCTCCTTAAGCGTATTTTCTTATTCCGCGTCAGTTATTATTTGAACCGCTCTAAAACTAGTTACTTTCAAAGTAGTTGAGATTATATACACCTTCAATGAACAAACTAAGTCAAAAGAGTGTGAGCATGGAGCGACACTATTTTGATAGAAACAGCAGTCTCCTTTTGCAAATTTTCTTATTCCGCGACTGTTCTTCTTTGGACCACTTACTGACTAGTTGCGTTTAGAGTATTTGCAATTAAATACTACTTTAATAATATTTTATAAAAAGAAAGTAGCAGATATAATGCTCTAAGCATTTTTGGAAAATTTTAATGCTCTACCAAAATTTAAAATAAAAATCAGATAATTGAATTGTAGATAAAGTTAACTGTTCTAATGGTACTTTCTTTATAAAAAGTTTTTATGAAATACTATCAAAAACTTATACATTTTGGTGCTTTTTTTATGACTATAAACAAAAACATTTTTTGATTTAGTTACAGATTAATATAATAATTTTTTAATGATCCCTTAAAAATCTATCATTTAGATTCAACAAGCTTATGACAACAAATGTTATATCTTGAATTTTTATTTTGAAGAAATGAATAAATAAATTTTATATATACATCAGATTCGGTGAGTCTAAAAACTAGCATTATGACTGACTGTACTTTATTAATATTAGATGCATGCGATTTATGATGCGTCACGCACGCGCTTAATTAGATAAAACCAAAAAAAAATAAATAAATAAAAATAAAAAAATTACAGCAAGGACTGCGTTGTGTAAAAGTAAGCCAAGCTGGATGATTTTATATACAATATATGGAAGAAAGGCCAAATCCACTGAATGTGGTTGATGTTGATGTTGTTGTTGTTTGGTGTTGTTGTTTTTGTTGTTGGCGTTATTCGTTATCCTTTTCAATGTCACACACGACACGACGCATCATGTTTTTATCTACAGATGCCGCTTCATTTTACGCTACCGAAAAAAAAAGCTCCGATTTCATGTGTGTGTGTGTGTGCATGTGTGTGGGTGGTGTGTATCTGTGTGTGAGGCGGCGCTGTCTTAGTGTTTGTGTGCATATTTTGGTAGTACGTTGGGCGCCCCCAACTTCCTGCTTATATCTTTTAATCTTTAATATCCTTTCTCGGCGTCGACTTTGCGCTATGTGTGCGTGTGTGTGAGTGTGATTGTGTGTGTTGCTTGTCTTAAGCACAACACATGTGCGATTGTATGGGTGTGGGTGGACTATGTCGCCTAGATTTATTACTTTCCAAGTTGTTGTTGTTGTTTGCATTATTTCTACATATATATTTTAATGTTTTTCTCTAGAATTTTTTTTTTTGCTGTTGTTGCTTAACGCTGCCATTTCCACATGGCTCGTCCTTGTCGCATTGTCAACCAAAAAAAAAAGAAATAGGAAAAACGCTTGGCATTTGTTTTTCTTTGGGAGTTATTCCAATTCTTTCGACATTTGCTGGTTGTTGCTTTTGTGGCATTAACAGCAGCCAAAAAATATCTTTATGCCTCATAAGTTTAATTTGGCGCAAATTGTTTTTATTTGCAGCCCACTAACAACAGCAACAACAATAATAAAAACACAAACAAATCAAATGAGTGTAGACATAAATACACACACAGATACACACAGATACACACACACAGCTACGCATTGGACATATGCATTACAAAATGGCGGGCGCTTGGTATGCGGCAGCGAGAATATTCGCTGGCACTTTTACAAATACTTTTTGAATGTCATTAGTATAATTGAAAAAGCCATTGGCATTCAGCCAATCCAGTCAACAAAGTCAACTTGGCCAACAACAACAACAGCAACAACAATGGGCCAACTACATGAGGCGGCCTCGCCAAAGCGACACGCGAAATCCAATAAAAAAGTTTCCGTCCATTTTTTGTTGTGCCGAAATGTCGAAAAAAGTTTAGTGACTTTTGGTCCTTTGCACGTTGATAGAGCGACAGCCGCAATGGCAACACTGGCTATGGCTACACAATAACCAAGTACAGTAGCTACCAAAAACACAACTACAACAACATCGTGCTAAGGACACCTCCTAAACCTATGGAAAAATGTTCTACTAAGGCGCAAGGCTGCAAGTGCATAAATTTCCAGGAACTTGACAGAAAGCAAAATGTACATGAGATATGGCTGCCCCTATACAAATACATACACAAAAAATTGCAATTTATCGAAGCTCACATACGGATTGTATATATGTTTGTATGTATGTACTATGTATTATATATTTGGCAGATATGTAAAATAATATGCAATCCACATGGGATCATCGACATCGACATCGAAATTCTAGTTTCAGTTGATTGCAACACACAATAAATGATATATGGCACTAAATTGGAATGTTTCAATTTTAAAATGAATTATTTATGATTTGAGCTTACGTTTTATGGCTTACTCTTACCAGTCAATATATATATATATATAGAGTAATGCAGTTATCATATAATGGTATATATATTTTTGAAAGATTCATTGAATTACTTTCTCTTGAAGTGCTGCTGCATAAGCAGCTTTTAAGCATATCAAGGATTTTTTGGAAATTTTTTACAAATAAAATAAGTTATATTATCTTAGTAATTAACACATTGTGACGTCACAAGTAAGTAGAAATGCGGGCACAACATAAGCTTACTGCCAGCCGAAAAGCAGTCCAACTATGTATAGAGTGACGTCACAAGCAAATGGAAAGATGGTTTTTTGACCGATCGTTCCTATATGCGAACTATATGATAGTCATCCGATTACGATCAAATTTGACACAGTGCTTTGGTACCTTAAAAAGATCTGAATGCCGAATTGAGTTCAAATATCTTTACAAACAAACGAAACACAACGAATTTTGTATAAAAAACATTTTTTTGGATCGATTCCACCTATGTGCACTGTATGATATAATCAACCGATTTTGATTAAATTTAATACAGTGCATGACAACTATAAAAAATGGTGTACGTTAAGTCGGTGACGGACGACTTTGGGATACCCTGTAACACTAGCTTGCAATAAAATCTGGTTCGTTCATAAAAACCAAAACCAGAAGAATTTTAAATCAATAAAACTTTTTTTTTACTAATCGTTCCTATGGGAGCTATATGATATAGTCAACCGATTTCGATCATTCTTGACAGAGTACTCTTTAATGCCTTTAAAAAGATCTAAATACCGAATTTAGTTCAAAAATCTTTACAAACAAACGAAACCGTTTACCGGGAAGTGCGTAAAATAATCCCCGTTTTTAAAGCAGAGCTTTATTAGATTACTATATAAAATTATAGATTACATAATTCTATAACGTGGCTTAAAAATAAAACTTGCTATATTTACTCACTCAGAAAACCAATAATCCTTAAAAAAAAAACCCAACCAACTACATAGTTCAGCAAAACTTGAGAAAACTTTACTACGAAAGTTAAGTAGCAGACATTGAGATGATGAATTAGTTTGTTATTATTTAAGGGACTACATCGTATAAAGTGAAAAAAAAACATATGCACAGTATATCTCTTAAAAGTCTGAAGGACGTTTTAAGAGTTTCCTTTAAGAGATGTTTTTCTTAAATGTGTAAACAAAATAATGTCTGACCCATTTGGAAAACAAAGCAGTACATTTTGCACAATTAGGCAATTTAAAACCTTTGGGCGAAATATCCTTAAAGATTTGACGAGAACTGTCGTTCCCATATGTTTTGCTTCTCTTAATTATAATTTCTACTTATTATTTATGCTAGGATATTTTGTTTTAATGCTACGAAAAGCTGTTTTCGACATTTTTGCGACAATTAAATTACTTTTCTCGACCAGACATTGCCAGATGGGTGTGTGTGTGTGTGTATGTGTGAGTGTGCTTGGGTGTGCCTAGGACTCTGTGTATGTGTATGTGTGTGTGTGCTGGTGTGTGTGTGTTATTTGCCTGTACATGCTTATAATTTCATAATTTTCCAAAGCTTTCCAAAGTTATTCGCTGCAGATGTCCTGCTGGGAGGACTTCTACTGCACTACAAATATATTATGGTTAGTTCACTATGCTATGAGATTTGTGACATTTTCATTCGGTTGGGTAGAATGTGTCAAAATGAATGTCAGCAAGGACACTAAAATTAGGACCTTCTAGCGCTCAGGTTGCATGTGAGTGTGCAGCAGGCAAGGAGTTGACCCCAAGATGTTCTGTTTTTGAAGCGTTTTTGAGACACGTTAGAAGATATTTAAGTTTAAATTTTATGTTTTAAGAATAATAATAATTATCAATAATAATTCAAAATAAATTTTAATGATCAAGGTTAAGTTTTCTCGAAAAATTAAATGAAAAAACCCAACAAATCTAATGAGCGTATCACATAAAATCACAAATCTTTAAGAAATTTTTTTATAGAATTTAAATTTTATACTAAAAAAAATTAAATTAAAAATTTAAAAAACCCCCGAACTTAAGTAATTTTCATTTAAAAAGTGAAAAATAATAAAAGAAACTTAATGTTAAAGTACCTAAGAATCTATTAATAATTCTAAAAAAAATACGTCGCGTTGGGGGACACGCGAGGGCAGACGTCGTTGACGGTCGTATCTTACATGCAAATTTTTTGAAGTAATTCTATGAAAGTTTTTGAAGTATTTTCTTAATTTTGTTTTTAAGTTAATCTTTGTTGCTTAATTAGACTATTTGTATTTAAATTGTTAGTTTAGGAGCGGTCCCCCAACGCGACGTATTTTTTTTAGAATTATTAATAGATTCTTAGGTACTTTAACATTAAGTTTCTTTTATTATTTTTCACTTTTTAAATGAAAATTACTTAAGTTCGGGGGTTTTTTAAATTTTTAATTTAATTTTTATTTCATACTTTTTATAGGTAGGTTAGGTTAAGTTAGACTTTAGTATATTATAATATACTTACTATAATTTAGATTCTTGTTAAGGTATAGATTACATTTAAGGTCAAGCTCGTTTGCTTTTTTTTTACGCATTCTCCCCACTTTCACTCCACACAACTTTTAAACGGCTCGACCGATTTTCATCATGTCTAGGAACACTCGCACATAAGTCACCTTTAATACAAAAAAAAAAATAAATTGAAATCACTGCATGCGTTCGGGAGTTACGATGCCACAGACAGACAGACAGTCAGACAGACAAATTTTAAGCCAATCGGACAAAGTTGATGTTTTTAACTTCAAATGGCCATAACTTCTAAACGAGAAGAGATAGAGCAAAAATAGCCTCAGATTCGAATCAGTGGCGTCGTCAGCTTCAATAGGACCAAATTTTAGGCCAATCGGACAAAGTTGATGCTTTTAACTTCAAATGGCCATAACTTCTAAACGAGAAGAGACAGAGCAAAAATAACCACATTTTCGAATCAGTGGCGTCGTCAGCTTCAATAGGACCAAATTTTAGGCCAATCGGACAAAGTTGATGCTTTTAACTTCAAATGGCCATAACTTCTAAACGAGAAGAGATAGAGCAAAAATAACCTCAGATTCGAATCAGTGGCGTCGTCAGCAACAATAGGACCAAATTTTAAGTCAATCGGACAAAGTTTATGTTTTTAACTTCAAATGGCCATAACTTCTAAACGCGAAGAGATAGAGCAAAAATAACCTCAGATTAGAATCAGTGGCGTCGTCAGCTTCAATAGGACCAAATTTTAAGCCAATCGGACAAAGTTTATGTTTTTAACTTCAAATGGCCATAACTTCTAAACGCGAAGAGATAGAGCAAAAACGCAAAGAGATAGAGAAAAAATAACCTCAGATTCGAATCAGTGACGTCGTCAGCTACAATAGGACCAAATTTTAAGCCAATCGGACAAAGTTGATGTTTTTAACTTCAAATGGCCATTACTTCTAAACGAGAAGAGATAGAGCAAAAATAACCTCAGATTCGAATCAGTGACGTCGTCAGCTACAATAGGACCAAATTTTAAGCCAATCGGACAAAGTTGATGTTTTTCTCCCCACTTTTACTCCCCACAACTTTTAAACGGCTCAACCGATTTTCACCAAACATGTCTAACAACACTCGCACATAATTCACCTTTAATACAAAAAAACTAAATTGAAATCACTGCATGCGTTCGGGAGCTACGATGCCATAGACAGACAGACAAACAGACAGACACGTCAAACTTATAACACCCCTCTTTTTGCGTCGGGGGTTAAAAATATTACATAATACATAAATGTCAGAGTTCATCATCATAAAAGTAAATTTTTTTTTATGTTTATTGTATCTGCAAATTAGTTAGTTTTATAATACTATAACTAATTCTATGAGTAAAAAAAATTATTCACGGACTTTTTTCCAAAATCTATTCGGATAAGATTTATCTTTAAAAAGTCCTACTGCTGAACGATTAAACTTTTTTTTTTAATTTTTTGTTCTTTTTTTTCATATCATTTTTTATCATAGCTGCCACAAATCGATAAAACGATACGTGTAAAAAATAGGAATGGTCATATTAAAGAAATATCCAAAAATAAAAGAAATTTATGTATTTATTTTTAAAGTAAATATGTCTGTTGACAAAAATTCAAAAAATAAATCGACAGTTTAAAAAAAACTACACAATTTTCGATTGATTTTTCATCACTCATTCACATAATATACGGAAGGGATAAGAGAATGCTTTGAAAAAAATTATGATTAGCATATAAAAGGAACTTGTTTAAATATATAAGAATTTTTTTTTAAGAAAATAAAATTAAATTGGCAGCTCAAAGTAAACAAAAATATGGTTTTAAAAAAATTGAGTATTGAAACGAAATGTGAAAAATTTGTTTTAAGTATAAATGTAGAAAAAAAGTATTAAAACTAAAAACTAGCTTGTAATAAAGTCCGATTTCTTCACAAAAAACCAAAAACAGAAGAATTTTTAAGCAAAAAATTTTTTTTTGACCGATCGTTCCTATGGGAGCTATATGATATAGTCAACCGATTTCAATAAAATTTGACACAGTGCTTAAATACCTTAAAAAAGATATGAATGCCAAATTTATTTCAAATATCTTTACAAACAAACAAAACACATCGAATTTTGTATAAAAAACGTGTTTTTGGACCGATTGGTCCTATGGGAGCTATATGATCTAGTCAAACGATTTGGATTAAATTTGGTACAGTGCTTAGGAACTATAAAATACTCACGAATGTCAAATATGGTCCCAATATCTTAACAAACAAACGAAACACAACAAATTTTGTTAAAAAATCGATTTTTTGGAAGATCGGACCTATGGGAGCTATATGATATAGTCAACCGATTTTGTTCAAATTTGGCACATTGCTTAAGTGGTCTAAAAAATTTCCAAACGCCAAATCGGGTTACGATATCTTTATTAAAAAAAGAAATATAGCGAATTTTTCTTTAAAAAAGTTATTTTGGCCGATCGGTCCTATGGGAGCTATATGATATAGTAAACCGATTTTGATCAAATTTGGGACAGTGTTTGGGAACTATAAGAAACTTTCGAATACCAAATTTGGTTACGATATCTTCATAAACAAATGAATTATTTATCTAAAACGCTTTTTTTTTGTCGAGGTCGTCTCAAACACCCCCATGGGAGCTATATAATTTATCCCCGATAGCAAAAAAACAAAATAAACTTGCCTCCTATGGAATAATATGGGATCTAATGTGAAAGTTTGGTAACTCTAGCTCTTACCATCTCTGAGATCTAGGCGTTCACACGGACGGACGGACAGACGGACATGGGTATATCGACTTCTCTATTCACCCTGATCATATTTTAGGTAACTTTGGGGTGTCTCCGACGTCTCCTTCTATATGTTACATACATTTTCGGCTTGCACAAACTTAATATACCCTTGGTACCATACGGTACAGGGTATAAATATTCGCGTTAGAAGGTTTTGAGAATCGTTTAAAATATTTTGCGGTTCTTTAACCAGCTAGAATCCGAAAACAAAAAATTTCCCTATTTAATTGACTAAAGATATAAATTAGAAAAAAAACTCAGTAATTAAAGTGAATTTTTTCATAAAATCGAAAAAAAAAATTTTTCAATGAAATGCCGATACACGTGTTCACTTATTTCATAAAATGATCCTTGGAAAAAATTTTGGTGAGATTTAAAAATCTAAGGTCAAAAAATAGGTGTACGAATTGTAAAAGAATGTTCCATATATGAAATATTTTGTCATAGAGCATTTTGATTAGTAAGTGATTTCCATGTTGGGGCCAATTTGAATATCTAACCAAGTTTTAGAACAACAAATTCCCTAAACAAAAACATTCTATAATTCGACGATCTGGAGGAAGATTTTATGAAAATTTCATTCAGAAGAAAGAATGTCACAGGAATAAAAAAAAATTAAATAGAATAATAATAAATTAAAATAAAATAAAATAAAATAAAATAAAATAAAATAAAATAAAATAAAATAAAATAAATAAAATTAAATAAAATAAAATTAAAATAAATTAAATGAAACAAAATAAAATGAAATAATATACATAAAAAAAATTAAATAAAATAAAGTAAAATAAAATAAATTTAAATAAAATAAAATAAAAAACTTACCTATACGCGCAACCTTGATCTGAAATTCAAAGGCGAAAAAAAAAATGAAATTGACGTAAATTTTTGTAATTTCATTTTATAATATTTTTATTATTTTACGTTATATTCAAAAATTAAATAAAATATTTCATAAGAGTGACTTAAATATGTAGTTAAAAAAAAATGAACCAGTTAAGTTAAAACTTAAAAAATCCCCTCATACTGTGTTTTAATAATTTTGGCTTGAACTTATCTAAGAGAAATTAACATATACCACCTTATATAAGTGCTACTATTAATTTATTAATTACGTTATTTTTAATATTTAAAAGACAGAACCGAAGGCCTTAGCAGCCAGTGTTCCAATATACCTCAAGTTAGTCTTAGTTTTGTAAACTTTTCTAACTATATTATAAATAAATAAATAATAATATTTGATATATTTTTTTTTTCAAATTTGATAGCTATGACAAACAGAAATGTTTAAATAAAATAGCGATTGGCATAAAAAAATTCTATTTCACTTTTTATTTAACTTTGATTCAATTTTTGAATATTTAGAAAATTTCCAAAATCTACCACTATGTAGAAATTCAAAAATTTTTTAAATCTTCAAATACCAACCCAAAATTAAAAAAAAATAAAAATTATTGTATTTGAAAACTTGATCCATTTGGAAATTCAAAAATTTTCAAAATCTTCAAATTAAAAAAAATTAAAAATTATTTTTAACAATCCGCATATAAGTATGTGCATTCATAAATTGTATGGTTTATCTATTAAAAAAAGATATAAATTTAAAAAAAAAAATTGTTTTTTTGTAGTTCAAATAAGAACCAAAAACATAAAAATGAATTTTCCATTTACTTATCCTTACAAAAATAAAAAATAAAAGGGTTACGCTTTATATGAAATATATGTGTGCAAAATTAAAAATGTTAAATTTAAAAATAAGTTGTTAATTTTTATTTAGCATTTATAGTTAAATAAGTATAGCTTCTACAATTCTACAAATTTATATTTTTTGCAGTATTTTTTTGTAAGTGGGAGACCTTTTGGAATATTAATAATTGTTAAAGTTAAAAAAAAAATTTATAAATAAATAAAAATAAAAATAAAATTATTGTTAAAATAATTGAAAACATTTCAATTACATTAAAGATATTGACGCAAAATATTTGCATGATATTAAATTAAAAAAAATTATTTAAAAAAAAAGGACAATTACAATATAAAGTTTACAATAATTATTTTTTAAATTTTTAAATTACAATTATTATTTCTTTTTACAATTATTTTTTTTTCTATCATGGAAAAATATATCTATTATGGAAAAAAAATTATTATAAAAAAAAATTACAATTATTTTTTTTTAAATAATTTTTTTTTAATTTAATATTTCTATAATGGATCTAATTTGTATCAATATCTTTATACGTTAAGGAGGAAAAAAAGTCTATAAATAAAAAACCAAGTTTTCTGTAATCGATAACTCGATAAATAATCGAAATATTGAAATAAAATTTGAAACATTCACGCACACTCGGTACTAAGTGGCGCAAAATTTTCCAAAATCCCTAAATACGAACTCTTGCCCAAAATAAGCAGTATTTGCCAAGTTTAAAAAAATTTTAAATAGTTTGCATTTGGAAACATAGTCCGAAATCCGCAAATTCAAACCCAAATTCATTTCATCACTACCAACTTAGGACAATGGAACCGTTCGCAGAAGTGCATGTAAATGCGAAAAAATTTTGATCGCCAAACTTCCGGCTCTCGAGTCAAGTATCCTCTGGGTAGTCCCCTGAACAACCGTTCTGGGGGCTAGCTAATTGTGAGAATTAGGGTTGAAGGACTTGAAGAAGACTACCAACTTAACGCGAAATTTTCTAGAATTCGAAAATATTAGCTTCGAAACCAAAATTAAAAAATTAATAGAAACTTAAAAAAAAATTCCGCATATAGAAACATTGATCCATCTTTACTGGTATTAGTAGGATTTTCTAAAATCCACAAACTTTGATCTCAAATTGGTGTTTCTAGGAAATTTTCAATAATCTGCCTAAAGATTGATCCATAAAAAGATAAAAAAAATCTTTTCCAGCATTAGGGAAAAAAATTTTCCAAAATCTGAAAATACAAACCTAGACCCCAAATCTACTTCATTGCCACGAAATTTTCGGCAATTCGTAAATCCGAATTCCCTCTACCTTTAGCGTTATATACCGAAAACCGCTTATTTTCACAAAAGTAAATTCCATACGAAAGTCTATATTGTAGGTCATTTGGTAGTTCATACAACCCTACCATACCGTTCCCAGAGAGCTCATCATATAATAATTCACATGCATTCAACTATACATCAACTTAATTAGAAGTTGTCGCTGTTCCACGTACGAGTCTTACATATCCAAAACATTTATAAATTGCGACTGTTTCACTATTGATGACTATGAAAAGGACGCGACAACCGCCCGAGCTCCAGCTGTGCCTGCAGAATATGGTATATGTTGATCCAGTGAATAAAGCCAAGGCGGAGTAAGGGGTGTCCTTACTCCTGACGAAAAAAAAAAAACAACTAAGTGCTTACTTGTTTTTCCCATTTGATTATTATTTTTTTTGCTGTTGTTGGCTTGTCAAACACCCCATTGATATTTCATTAACGCTTCAGCACGGCCACGCCTCCTGGAGGCGAGTATTATTTGCCAAAAACTAAATTGCGGTGCACGTCAAATGGACTGTCAATTACAGTTGCCATGTCTACGGCCGTAACCCAAAACCCGACCCGAAACTCTCAGGGAAATCTAATTGCTTGAGCTCTACGCAGAGGGCAGTCAAATTATTAATCAATGCAGCTGCGAAAAAAAAAACCAAGATCTAAAAGTATCTGTAAGTATCTAATGAGGCTTGCTGACTAGTTAATGATTGTGTTTGTGTGTGTGTGGGCTGTTTAACTATCCAGATGCGTATCTATAAGATACTGGCGGGCTGATCCTTTGGCAAATCTCTTCAATTTGAACGGAAGCTATTTGGCAAGTCAAGTCATTATGCAACACATGGCCAGACCGCCTCTCTCACTCTCTGAGCTCACATAGATACTCTTTGTGCGTGTGTGTGTTAGTGTGTGTGTTGGCGTGTTGACGCAGTAATTACCAAATGATGGATTGTTGCCTTGCGTTTAAATTTAATTTCTCTGACATTTTGTGCGTTTCTATCCCATTCCATACCATCCTATCCCCTAAATGGATGCGAGAAATGCGTGCACGCATTTTGTTCTACTGCCAACTGTCATTATGGCCAAGGAACTGTGAAATTATCTATGTGTGTGTGTGTGTGCATGTATCAGGAAGCGGAAGTTAAGTAATGTGTCAGTCAGTTAGACATTTTGGGCATTGCATTTGGGCCCATAAACCGACTCACGACTCACATGTAAATTGGGGCTGGGCTGTAATGCACATTAACTTCGGCTGGTACTTACCTTTATCTAATAATATACCACATTTAAAGTCTCTCTCTCTTTTACTCTCTTTCACTCTCTCACACACACACTCATATCAACTAACACTCTCACTCTTTTGTACATAAACTTTATGTCATAATTACAGATATTTTTATGACGCAGCACTTGAGGAGGGTTGAGATAAGACGATGTCTAGAGAAGAGTTTGAAACGTGCCTTCACGTGATTGGTGGAATGCACGACTTTTTTCAGTGTAGAAATTAATACAATAGACTCAAGTCGGTTTTTTTCTTATCTTATATATAAGCTGAGCAGATAGGAACCGTACCAAAAATATAAAGCAACGTTGAAAGATAATAACAATAATTTATTTTATAGAAATGTTTGAAAAAATTTTATAAAAATTTATTTATTGAACCAATTCTGACAAAGTAAGTAAATCTTGAATGCGTCCTAACTAACGAAATAAAAAACTCGATTTCGATCCAATTAATTATAGATTAAGGGTAGGATTATATATATTTCCTAGAGTTCCAAGGTGAATCATAATAGGTGGGCTGAAAAGTTCGTATGAACCCATATATGACGTTACTTAAATTAAATCCATATGGGTTTTAGTTAGTACAAATTTGACAGCTGTCGGACTATTGGTTCCTGAGATACTCTATTCTGAATGGAGCTACTTTTTTCTGAAAAAACGAATTTCGTGAGTTGATTAAACATTGCTTTTAGTCGAAAAAAAATACTGTTCAGGCCAAGGCTTGGCTTAATAAACATTATTCGGACTCTGCATCAGCAAAATCAATGGTTAAGAAGAGGTTTTCAAATTACGGACGAAAACATCAAAAAAGTCCCCAAAATAGTTTTGTGAGATCGTAAAGTGAAGTTTTTCGAGATAACTGAGAATCTCAAGATATCAAAGGAACGAGTTGGACCCATTATGCATGAATATTTGGAAATGGGTGCCGCGCGAGCTCACAATCGATCAAAAGCAACAACGGGTTGATGATTCGGAGCAATGTTTAGCGACTTTCAACCGTAATAAAAACGAGTTTTTCCGTCAATATATCACAATGGATGAAACATGGCTCCATCACTTCAATCAAGAGTCCAATCAAAAGTCAGCCGAGTGGACTGCACGCGATGAACCGACTCCAAAGCGTAAAAAGACGCATCAGTCTGCTGGAAAGGTCATGGCATCGGTATTTTGAGATGCACACGATATAATTTTCATCGATTTCCTCGAAAAGGGGTAGAAAAGTCAGAAAAAGAACAAATCGCCAGGTTACGACAGAATCCAGGTTGAAGTTTTGAAAGCGTTCCCTGAGCACACGGCGAAACTCTTACTCCCACTATTCAACTCTATATGGGCGGAAGAGAAGATCCCCGAGGATTGGTCGCAAGGTATCCTGGTAGTCCTTCCAAAGAAAGGCGATCTTTCCTAATGCAAAAACAATCGTGGAATCATGCTTCTATCCATCAAGTCGAAAGTACTGTCCAGTATCATCTTAAGCCGCATTAAACCAAAACTCGACCAATCGCTAAGGAAACAGCAAGCGGGATTTCGCCCAGGTCGATCATGTATTGACCAGATCAGCACCCTGCGCATTAAAGTTGAACTGATGAATGAGTGGCAGTTGACTCTTCAACTTGTTTTCGTTGATTATAGCACGGCATTTGACAGTATACATCGCGAAAGCATATGGGAGGCGCTCAGATCCAGAGGTGTTCCGGAGAAGCTTATAGCTCTAACCAGATCACAATATGAGAATTTCAGGTGCAGAATACTCCATATTGTCGAGCTCTCAGATAGCATCCCAACCAGCGCAGGGGTTAGACAAGGATGTCTACTTTCACCGATCCTTTTCCTGATCGTTATTGATGACATCTGTATAATATACGCTGAGAACAGTGCTGGAAAGGATATTCTGGCCAGAATAAACAAAGCAACCGGTGCATATGCGCAACTGCGCTAAATCTGGAATTCGTCACAAATATCCTTCCAAACCAAAATGAAGTTTTTTAAATCAAACGTCATCTCAGTGCTGCTTTATGGATGCGAGACCTGGCTTGTAACCGACCTTCTAACAGGAAAAATCAAAAGTTTTGTGAATAGATGTCTCCGGCGTATTCTTAAAGTGTGGTGGCCAAACGTCATCAGCAATGCCGACCTATATAAAAAGTGCAACCTAGAACCCATGGCCAACACTATCAAGCTAAGGAAATGGAGATGGATAGGCCACACACTGCGGAGGATGCGAAGGAAGTTTGCCGGCAAGCTCTTGATTGGACTCCCCGAGGAAGCCGCAAAAGGGGCCGCCATAAGAAAACATGGAGGAGGTCGCTACAAAAAGCGGAAAATCATGGAACGAGCTAAAATTGCTAGCCAAAAATCGAACCAGGTGGAAGTGCTTTATTGAGGCGCTATGCTCCAACCGGAGATAAAGGAATTGATGATGATGATGACCTCGAAAAGGGTAAGACCAAAAACAGCGACTACTATATAGCGTTATTGGAGCGTTTTAAGGACGAAATCGCGATAAAACGACCCCATTTAAAGAAGTAAAAAGTGCTGTTTCATCAAGACAATGCACCGTATCACAAATTAATAAAAACGATAGCAAGATTGCATGAATTTGTCTTCGAATTGTTTCCATCCAACGTAATCTCCAGATCTGGCCCGCAGCGACTTTTTCCTGTTCGCAGACCTCAAGAGAGTGATCGCTGGAAAGCTCCAATGAGAAGGTGATCGCCGAAACGGAGGTTTATTTTGAGAAATCTGATTGTAAAAATGGTATCGAAAAGTTGGAAGATCGCTATAATCGGTGTATCGCCCTAGATAGAAACTATGTTGAATAAAAAAAATCGAATTTTGCCAAAAAAAAAGTGTTTTTATATGTTAGCCTACGAACTTTTTAGCCCACTACAAACGAAAAATCAATTAGAGCCTTAAAACTTTTTTTCGTCAGTTCGTTTCCAGCGCAAATTTTTGAACCAATACATTCATTAACAATTCTTCTAAAATTTTGTCTTTTTTTTCGAGAGATCCTATAAGTATTGTAGCAATAAAATATGAGCCCAATATAGAAAAAATAAATGATACTTGCTTCCCGTGACATAAAAAAGAATCTAATCAGGTCTGAGATCTATCTGTACATATGAGTGTACGAAATGAAAGACGGATACGTCTAATAGTAATATACGGGGATGGCACAGAAGTTTTTGGATATTTAGGCAACGGTTTGAACACAAATCTTTAAAAAAATCAGTAGGGGACACAGAAATCTCAAGGATTTCATTTTTCGGACAAATAATTCGTACATTACCACAGTAGAAGAAAAAGGTAATAACAACTTAGTTAAAATATATTAAGCAATTTTTTATCTTTAATTTAATATCAATAACATCTATTAAAATGTTTTAATAAGTACAGCAACTAGGTGGCAACTCCGTAGCTTGAAAAGATTTTGCACGTTGACACAGAATGGTATTTTTAAAAAACGTTGTGATAAATAAGAACCATGAATTAATTACATTACATTACATTTATCAAAACTAGGGGGCTCTGCCCCTTACTCACTGCGCTTGCCAACTCCCGCCCTTCCGAACTATATATTTCCTTATAAATATATAAATGTCAACGACGAAAAATTTTTTATACAATAGAGGAATACAGATAAATCAGAAATTAAATAACCTTTCTAAATATGTAAAAGTTTCTTTGAATAAATTATGTTTTATTGGTGAATTTAATCAAAACTCAATCAATTCTAACAAAGATTTGAAAACTGTTACAAATCATATCTGGCACCAAGCATCGAAATTGTAAAGAAATTGAAAATTAACTGTTTTCTGTGGCACCCCAAAATAATTTATTTTCCATTTGTCATATTACATATAATAAACTTTGATTAATTTTTTTAAATTTATATAACTTAAAGTTATCAATAAAATTCTCAAAATAAAATTAAAGCACTTATAGCTTTCGGCGTGAAGTTCAACTGTCACTTAAACCTTTATCAAAAGATTTATTGTAATTTGTCTAAAAACCTTAACCGATTAAACCTTACTGTCTATATTCGAGCGAAGCTCATCAATTTATTTTAAAATTAGGGTTCTGGTTCACAGCTATAACATAAAAGGTGAGCCAGTTAATAAAAGTATTGGTTCAAAGCAAATAAATAAATAATGCCTAAAAAATATATTTTATGTGTACAGATTTTTAAAGGACTAGCTGCAAATTTATTTCAATATAATGTATTCATTTCTTCTAAACAGGGCATATATTTAGTTGGTGCAAAAAATGTTTTTTTATTAGGGTGGCCTTTCTCACGATTTTAAAAGGGTTAGCACCTATAAAGTTTCCTTTTTACCTACATATAGCGACTGTACAATTTAAAGACAATCCAAAAGTATTTGATGGACTTGAAAATAGTTCTAAGGTCATAAAAAAATGCCATATGTGTGGATCACATAGCGATTAAACCATAAGTTTGACAAAAATATGTTCCAAATATAATCGATGGGTAATTCATTTATCTACAATTTAAAAATTATGGAAAACAGTAGAGGAACTTTTTTTTCTGATTTCGAAAAAATGTTTCTTTCGTAATACCTTGAAACCCGTTTCATGAACAAATTAGTTTACTGCAGTTTCGGGATTTACTATGGAAACAACTATTACATATTGAGGATTAATCAGATTTTTAAGGCCGACTCTGAATTTTTGAAAATTATGTTTAGATCGATATGAGACTTTTTCTACCATAATTTGTTTGATTGGAAATAAGTTTTTAATATTAAAAATTAATTACGGACGGATTCAATACTTATTTTTGTTTAAATAAAAAACAGATTTATATAGAACAATATCAAAAACGAAAAATCGGACAATTGTGACCTATGCTGCTGATTGAGGACGTAGAGCCGTTCCAAAGATAAGAAGTTATAAAGTAGTTGGAATATAGGACACGGAAAGAACTATGCGAAGCTAAATGGAACTCAAAAATATTTTGGATGCTCACTTAAAGCTTAAAGGATAAAAATAATGAATGTCCTGATGTATTGTGTGAGTCATTAAAATCATGCTAGAAGTCACTGTAAAAAATTTGAAAATATGTTTTAGCAAACAGCGTGATTTTTTTAGAGGTTCACAACTTTTAGTAGGCAACTCTGCTTTAGCACTTTGAACAGATGGTTGTTGCTTTTTCTTAGAGAGCAATGCACAGTGGTGCTAATGAAGTGTCTGGAGCTCAAAAATTAAGAACTTGAAAAGTGTGGTACTTAGGTCAGCGGAAAATATTTTTTTGAAAAGTAATAGAGAACTCACCATTTTTTTTTTTAAATATATTTTTTTTTAATATTAAAAATTGTTTTTATTTTTTTTTAATTTGTTTCTTATTTACTCAAAGTAATTTTCATGGTGCTTTTTTTAATTAAAAAAATTGAAGATAAATATTTTTTTTAGTTTGAAAATTATTTTAAATAAATTGTAGGAAAATCTTCTATTTGGGGTGAAAAATATTGTTTTAAGTTTTCGTCTATATAAGTTTTATTTTTGCTCTTGGATGGTATTAGTGAAGACTTATTTGCGTTGCTAACATAAGCTGCTCTGAAGTAGTATGCCTAATTATTCACAACAATCTTCAAAAGGTTCAGCGGTACGACCAGTATTTATAGTTAAGGTGTAGAAAAAACAAGAATTTCATCCAGCCATTCTTTGTAATTTTTTCGAAAACTTAACGTAGTTTTATTACAACTTCATAATTTTGATGCAATTTTTTTGTAATAATCCCCAATTGAACGTCCAGTACTTTTTTCTATCAAATATTTGACTATTTTCAAAAACTAAATTATTTTTAATTTGGGTAACCTCCCCATGCAACACTTCAAAGAACACTTGCTTTGCACCGACTTGTTTCCAAAAAAGTAAAATTATTTGAATACGGGCAAAAAGTGGCAGCTGATACTTAATAATTTACATTCAAGATAGATTATACTAGCATAAAAACCAAGAATCATGAATAAATGCCATGAAACAACCTTTCCAATAAAACTTCAACCATTAAAAAATATTAGGTTGTCAAAAAAGTCTTGCGGTATTTTTATTGAATTTTCAATTGTTCATAAAATTGGTTATAATAATGCGATTTAAGTCAAATATGCGCCGTTTTGTTCGATGACGAGTTCCCAACGAGATGCCAACTTCATAATGCCCCTCTTATAGAAGCTCGCTTCCCTATTGTCAAAAAACTCGGAGAGCCAATTTTCACAGGACTCTCTTGTGGACAACTTCCGATTACCAAGCGCGTTCGTCATGGACAGAAATAGGTGGTAATCACTTGGTGCGAGATCCGGACTATACGGTGGATGCAAAAGAACCTCCCATCCGAGCTCCCGGAGCTTCTGGCGCGTCACCAAAGATGTGTGTGGCCTGGCGTTGTCCTGATGGAAGACAATTCGGCCTCTGTTGATCAAAGATGGCCTCTTCTGCATGAGTGCTGCATTCAAGCGGTCCAGTTGTTGGCAGTACAGGTCCGAATTGAGCGTTTGGCCATAGGGGAGCAGCTCATAGTGGATGATTCCCTGCCAATCCCACCAAACACACAGAAGAACCTTCCTGGCCGTCAATCCAGGCTTGGCCACCGTCTGGGCAGCTTCCCCGCTTTTCGACCACGACCGTTTACGCTTCACGTTGTCGTAAGTGACCCACTTTTCATCGCCAGTCACCATCCGCTTCAAAAACGGGTCGATTTTGTTGCGATTCAGAAGCGATTCGCATGCATCCATACGGTCAAAAATGTTTTTTTGCGTCAAGTCGTGTGGCACCCATACATCGAGCTTCTTTTCCAATCCAAGCTTCTTCAAATGGTTTATAACGGTTTGATGACTCATGCCCAGCTCTTGGCCGATGCTACGGCTGCTACTATGCCGGTCTCTTTCGATCAATTCAGCGATTTTATCGCAATTTTCGACAACAGGCCTTCCGGACCGTGGCGCATCTTCGATCACCTCTGCACCAGAACGAAAACGTTGAAACCATCGTTGTGCGGTGGAAATGGAAACTGTATCGGGTCCATAAACTGCACAAATTTTATTGGCAGCATGAGATGCATTTTTGCCTTTATCGTAGTAGTACTGTAAAATATGCCGTATTTTCTCTTTATTTTGCTCCATGTTTGCGACGCTATAACTCACGAACGACTAAAAGCAAACAACAATTAATCAAACACGTGTTAGCACGTGAAAAGAGCTTTCCAAAAAGCTCTAGCGTGAACCGATGCGACGAATACAACTAGAACTACGCGCTTGCAAAGACAAGCTTGCGGAAATACCGCAAGACTTTTTTGACAACCTAATATTTGGCTGTTTTTTATTATAGCAATATGAAATTCCAATTTTTAAATGGAAAATATAAAAAAATTCAGCGCATTGAAGAGGGTTTTTAAATTAATAATAATTAGCACACATAAACACAAGTCCCAGTCAAATTTTTTTATTTTAAAAATCTGCTTTTAGCTTTTTTTGCAAAAAGATTGGACGATATTCGATTATTAAACTATTTTTTTTTTATTTAAAATTTACTATTTGAAATTTTTGCTATTACAAAAGCCTACTTTGATAGCTCACAACTGCGTAAATTTGAATATTCCTCAAAAAAAAAATATCGGTATTCCATTAGCTATCTAAAAAGTATAAAACATCGCCTTAAACGGCTTGCGGCGCTAGGAACTTCATTAGTACCCTGCAAATGTACCACAAAATGTACCAATAAAAAATCAAATATAAATTAATACAAAAAATTTATATAAACTCAGATATCAACAGCAATAACTTATTCAAATTGTCGTGACTCGCGTGACACAAAAAAGCGCTCATCTCTAACAGCCATTTGACCGTTGCGTCGCGTCGTTTTGCTCTGTATCCCGTTTTATCATCAGCACTCCTTTTCACTCCTCATTCGCCGCTGCCATGGCGTGCACTGAGTTTATAGCGCCTTATTACACACTTTAATTTAATAAAAAGCTTGTAAATGCTTGCACACATGCGCCTCCACGCCCCCACGCCCCAACGTCTCTACGCCTTTTCAATTGTTTTTTTATTTTTATTGCGTAATGAGCCAGGCCAAGCCAAACGGCCGTAAGTTGTTGGTATTATTGTTACTGGGTACTGGCACTACAAATCTCGCCCAGAAACTTGGGCGCTTCCAACCTGTAGCCGCTGCCGCTGCCGCTACCTTTTTCGTCTGCGCCTTTTGCCCTTGACGTGTTGGACATTACAAATTATACCCAGAAGCCCTTCTGGGACGGACCACCATCAATGTCCGAGCCCAGAACGCAAAACGCAAAACGCCAACACGCTCACAACGCACTCGGCCAGTTGAGAGCGATGATGACGGCAATGACGTCGACGTCGTCGTCGACATTGAGCAGGGTTCAACTCGGAACCGAGCTGCAGGTAACTGCCAAGCCGTCCTCCCTCGCCCAAACGAAATCGAAAACGCAGAATTTACATTTGTATGGGTTCGGATTCGTATCTGAGGCATGTTGGCCATGTTATTTAATTTGTTCCGCTGAACAGTTGCCGTTGAAAGATCATTGTTGCCGTGCATAATTTATTGTGTGGTCGCCTTTGTGGTTTGTGCCCATTGTTTTCACATTCGATTAGCACTGAGCGCTCCGATAGAGGTGTTAGACTCGGATGCGGCTCAACATTTTGAAGTGCACCGACCAAAAAGGGAACATCCAGTTGAATGTGTGAAATCTTAAATTGCATTCGTTTACTTTATAATTAAATTTTATAGGTCTATTGTGAAGCACTCAAAGGTTCTTCGCGGGTATTATATATAGAGAGTCATGTGGGCGGTCTAGCTATGAATAAGTAACTACGCGTAGACACTATAAATAAATTTCTTGGTTTTTCGATGTATACACACTATTTGGCTATGCACAGCTGGCTATTCGATAGAATATTTCGCAGAAAAGTTAGTCATTAAATTAGGAAATTATTTTCCCATGCATGAACGGCATAGATTAGGCCTAAGGTTATGGTGAGTAAGAAATAAAAGTCATAAAAGTGCATTTTTAAACGTAGTTTGAGGTATTTTTTTAATATGCCATTTCTCCGGAGTCCCAAGCCCCTTTAGCTGTTAGATTCTGTACTCAGTACGTTAAAAAAAATTTAGAACTCAAATAAGAGTTATCAGATTGTGCAGGGTACTACATATCATATTTTTGAAAGGACTATCCGGAATAAGGATAAACTTTTAAGTACAACTTTTTTCGACCCACTCATTTTACTCTCCATGACCAAGTTCCGCTCTCTCATCAAGAACCGAAGTTCTGAACTGCGATAGAGAATAATCCAAACAAACGCACCGAAACTAAAATTTTCATAAGTTTTCAAAATTTTAATGTTACTCCCATCGAAAGTCACAAAGCCATCCAAAAAGTTTTACTTTAAAAAATCAACAAATTCGAGCTTTCTTGCGAGCGCTCTTTTTTTTAGAGCATATTTTATAGACAGAAGTTCTTAACTTACAATCTGTAGAAAGTTTGAGTTTGATTGTATAATATAAGATATGTCCTTCAGGGAATGCATTTTTTGATTGGTTTAAAGTTCCTTAAAGTGTTAACTCAACCAGTCTGCTCTGAATAGTTGGAACGCCATGATCGCTACTTTTCCACAACCTTCTTAAGTTTGAATATATACTAAGGTGACCATTTTTGCAAAACATTTCTCGATTTTAATAACATTACCGCCTAAAAAGTTTCCTTTCTATCTATATAAAGACGATCCGAAAGAATTTGATGGACTCGCAATAGTTCAAAGGTCATACAAAATGTATATATAAATAGCGACAAAACCGTCAGTTTAACAAAAACGTGTTCCAAAATATAATCGATGGGTAATTCAATTATCTACAGTCAAGTCAAAAATAATCGAAATCGGTTTAGTACAACCAGAGATATTTTCTATTAAGTAATTATTTTTATACCCTGTACTTATAAGTACAAAGGGATTTGTTTAGATAGATTTGTATGTAACGGAGAGAAGGAGGCGTGACAGACCCCAAGTCCTTTATAGCAAAATGCTTATTATAACCTTGGATAAAGATCGAGCCATGTCCGTCTGTCCGATCGTCAGTCCGTTCGTTAACCCGTCCGTCCTTCTATCCGTCTGTATGAATACCTAGATCTTGAATATTTTATGAACTACAGATACAAAACCACCTGATGCGCATATTTCCTGAGAAGATAAAGTTTGTTGAATCATGTTAATATCTTCATTCGTTATTTCGCAGTAGATTATAGTGGTTTTTAGCTAAACCGTTCAACATTTTGATCTGAAATTTGACAGAGTCTTAAAATCATGTATCCGAATATCAAAAATTAACAAACTGCGTCAATATTTGATTCTACGTGATTATGGTAATAAACGACATAGAATCACAATTTTTAGTAAGCTGTGGCTCTAATGAACAAATCCACATCCAAATTTGATCGATGAGAAGCCCCCACCACTGCAATCGATTTTTCTTATTTACTCCTACACCCCTCAACATATCAACTTGATATTTATCCCATATACTTTAAATTCATTTTTTGACGAAACTCTTGGTACTCATCAAAATCGTTAAAAATTTGCACAACTTGTAGGTACGAATATAGTTTTACCCCAAAAAAACAATGTTCCTATTGAAAAATTCCTAGAAGGAATATGCAGGAATAAAATTTTTACTGGGGTAACGACGAAATTTTTTCAAATTTTTAATCAACCTAATCAGTTTTAGAGCTCTCCAAATTAATGCAGGTAGGTTTATCTAAAATTATTTTTAGAGTGACATGTCTCATGTCACCATCATTTGTTTGATTGGAAAAACGTTTTTAGAGGTTATGAAAAACAATACAGTCAAAAACGGAATAATTGAAAATAATCAAATTTGACAAAATTTTCGAGATCATCAAATATTTTCGGATCATCCTTAAATTTTACAGGCGCTATATGCAGATAAAAAGGTCCAACCCTAACAAAATAAATCTATGGTTTCACTAATACTTTACATAAGATGGCGCTAACTGTTCACTAGATGGCGCCAGCAGTAAAAACAGCTATAACCAAAACTAACATGCCAGTATATTATTATGAAATATTAGAATAAAATGGGTCGAAACGGTTTCTATAAAGCAGTTTTGTAATTTCTTATTTATTATGAGCTGTTTAGTTAATTTAAAAATTAATTATAGTAATTTTCACTGTCATAGCAAAATTCTCATAATTCGGCAAAAAATATTTTTGTACAAGCTATTATATCCAGATTAAGAAATTTACGATTATTATTTTTTTATTGGTTTGATATAAAACTTTGCTTTTATGTCATTACGGCAGTAATCAATTTGCACATTTGTAAATTTTAGAACTGCATACCGGCTTTAAAAACGAAAACTATATTTTTATACCCAGTACCGTATGGTACAAAGGGTATATTAAGTTTGTGCAAGACGAAAATGTATGTAACATATAGAAGGAGACGTCGGAGACACCCCAAAGATTACCTAAAATATGATCAGGGTGAATAGAGAAGTCGATATACCCATGTCCGTCTGTCCGTGTGAACGCCTAGATCTCAGAGATGGTAAGAGCTAGAGTTACCAAACTTTCACATTAGATCCCATATTAGGGAACATAGGAGACAAGTTTATTTTATTTATTTGATATCGGGGGAAAAATTATATAGCTCTATATGTGGGTGTTTGAGACGACCTCGACAAAAAAAAAGGTTTTAAATCAATAATTCGTTTGTTCACGAAGATATCGTGACCAAATTTGGTATTCAAAAGTTTTTTATTGTACTAAGCACCTAAGCACTGCACGAAAATTGATTAAAATCGGTTGACTATATCATGTAGCTCCCATAGGACCGATCGGCCAAAATAACTTTTTTGATTCAAAATTCGCTATTTTTCGTTTTTTAATAAAGATATCGTAACTAGATTTGGCGTTTGGAAATTTTAAGAGCACTTAAGCAATGTGCCAAATTTTAACAAAATCGGATGACTATATCATATAGCTCCTGTAGGGCCGATCTTCCAAAAAAACGTTTTTTATACAAAATTCGATGTGTTTCGTTTGTTTGTTAAGATATTGGGACCAAATTTGGTATTCGTGAGTTTTTTATAGTTCCTTAGCACTATACTACATTTAATATAAATCGGTTCACTTTATCATATGGCTCCCATAGGACCAATCGGTCCAAAAAAACGCTTTTTATACAAAATTTGATGTGTTTCCTTTGTTTGTAAAGATATTTAAACTAAATTCGGCATTCCAATTTTTTTTAAAGTATTTAAGCACTGTTTCAAATTTTATTGAAATCGTAATATATCATATAGCTCCCATAGGAACGATCGGTCAAAAAAAAAAAATTTTGCTTAACAAGTCTTCTGTTGATTTTTTGTGAAGGAACCGGATTTTATTGCAAGCTAGTGGTACAGGGTATCCCAAAGTCGTCTGCACCCGACTTTACGTACACCATTTTTCTAAATAGATTTACTTTGTGAGCAAAGCGGTTGAGAAATTAAGTTTAAGAAAATAAATATAAATTTGATTTTAATTTAAATGATATATGATGATGAAATGATTTTTAAAAAAGGTCCATATTTGTGAAATAAGCAACTTGGAGTTATTATTTGAGTAGCAAAAGATGGATAATATTAAAATATGTATAGGAAGAATATAGGTTTAAGTTAAAAAATAAAACGATTTTGAAAGAAATTAATTTTTAAACTCGAGCTATGATAAAATTTTCTGTCTTAAATGTTAGAATTAGATAAAATAAAAACGACAGCAAAGTTAAGGTACTGCCAGAGTATATAATAAAATCAAATTTTTAGCCTGTTTATTATGACAAAATTCTTTAAAAAAAAACCTTGTAACAATAACAAGATTCATAATTTTCTATCTAAATATCTAGCTGTCCTGCTGCATGCTTTCGGGATATACCAAGATTTTTCTATCTTTGAAGCTAGTTCTGTTTATTATGCCCTCCTCCCAAAAACACACCCAGCCATTATGATCTAACATCAAAAAGCTTTTTCTGCCAAGGAATTGCATGTGTTATATAAGCGAATATAAAAAGCCATTTTATTTTAGTAAAATTTATGCATATAATCTAAAATATATATATTTAGAGCTAAACAGATATACGCTATATATAGTACATATACTTAGAGTACTTGAGAGCACTTCACTTTACAACAAACTTTAAGAGTCAAATCAAGTTTTGGTATATAGTTTATGTATAATATTATTACAACATTTTATGTAAATAGTGGATACAAGTTTATTATGCTGTTTATCAATTGATTTGATCTTAAGTACTCTCGTATATTTATTACACACACACACACACACACACACACACACGCTTACAAATACAGAGGAAACATGAAAGTACGGAAATCACAGTTACATATATACATATATAGATACTATAGTATATATATATAAGTAGTACACAGGACACAGGGCCATTGCAATATGGCCACATGCCATGCCCATAACCTAAATGTTATGTAAGTTCAATAAAAGAGCAGAGGCGGGTGCGTCTGTCTGAGTGTGTGTGTGTATCCATACTCTAAAGCTCTTAACTGATTGTTTGTCTTGCCAACTACTACTACTAGCTACAAAATGGATGCTACTAGATATAGATACTTGGCAAAATATTTCGCAACTATTTTCTATATTAGAAATACAATCACTGTTCCAAAGGCAGACAGCAATTCAAACTGTAACCATAGACAAAGGTGTATTTGTGTGTATCTGTGTGTGTTTGTGTGTGCGTGTATTGGTATATTGTTGATATTTATTTGAATCTTGACTATC
>JBAMAX010004060.1:0-20354 GCA_037043745.1 Chymomyza amoena
AAATAATTTAAACTAATTTCTGCTTCTCTGTCCATGCAAAATTCGGATTGATAACTAAAATTCATTTATTAGTTTGAGTCTTTACGATAATTGTATCTTTCGTGTTTAATGGAACTACCCACATTTAACTTCATAATGTTTTGACATTTACATAGTTAGTTTGTATCAAATATTCGAAATATTGTGATTTAGTGCTATTTTCTCTTAAATTAAGCGATATAGAAGTGTTAAAAGTTAAAAGTATAATACTATTTTATAGCAAAATGTCTCGAAAATGTGTTAATAATCCCGACAATTTTTGTTATATCTGCGGTGAGGTAATATTTAATAAACAAAGGTGTTGTATATCGCCTATGATAAAAAAAGCCTATTTTTACTACCTTAACGAGAACATCAAACACCAGGATAAAAGCTGGGTTCCACATTTCCGCTGTAATCCATGTGCCACAGGTTTGAGAAACTGGCTGAATGGCAAAAAAACATCATTTCGTTTTGCAGTGCCACCGCAGCGGCGAGAATCGACAAATCACGTAAGTGACTGTTATTTCTGCCTGACGACTCATGTATTTGGATATGTTATGGCACGGGTGTTTCTTAGAAAGACGCGTGCCATAACATATCCAAATACATGAGTCGTCAGGCAGAAATAACTGTCACTTACGTGATTCGTCGATTCTCGCCACTGCGGTGGCACTGCAAAACGAAATGATGTTTTTTTGCCATTCGGCCAATTTCTCAAACCTGTGGCACATGGATTACGGCAGAAATGTGGAACCCAGCTTTTATCCTGGTGTTTGATGTTCTCGTTGAAGTAGTAAAAATAGGCTTTCTTTATTATAGGCGATATACAACACCTTTGTTTATTAAATATTACCTCACCGCAGATATAACAAAAATTGTCGGGATTATTAACACATTTTCGAGACATTTTGCTATAAAATAGTATTATACTTTTTACTTTTAACACTTCTATATCGCTTAATTTAAGAGAAAATAGCACTAAATCACAATATTTCGAATATTTGATACAAACTAACTATGTAAATGTCAAAACATTATGAAGTTAAATGTGGGTAGTTCCATTAAACACGAAAGATACAATTATCGTAAAGACTCAAACTAATAAATGAATTTTAGTTATCAATCCGAATTTTGCATGGACAGAGAAGCAGAAATTAGTTTAAATTATTTCGGATACTTTTCCTTGTAGACTAGTGTAATTGAAGAATAGACAAAATTTATTAATTACGTATAGTTTGTTCGTTGGTATAAAAATATTTGAATTATTATCTTTGTTGTTTATAAATGCATGCTCATCTATCATAGAGCTTGTTTAACATTATTTAAACTTATATATAAATTAACCCCGATATCAAAAATATAAAATAAACTTGTCTCCTAAGGAATAATATAGAATCTAATGTGAAAATTTGGTTACTCTAGCTCTTACCATCTCTGAGATCTAGGCGTTCAAACGGGCAGACGGACATGGGTATATCGACTTCTCTAGTCATCCTGATCATATTTTAGGTAGCTTTGGGGTGTCTCTGACGACTCCTTCTGAATGTTACATACATTTTCGGCTTGCACAAACTTAATATAGCCTTTGTACCATACGGTACAGGGTATAATGACAAAAATATATTCCATAAAAACAATTTTTTTTTTTAAATTTAAAATCTTGCATACTTACAGCTGTATTAATGTTTCTCTATGCACATTTAATATTATTATCAGGATTTTGTCCACTAAAACTGTAAATTAGTACTATTTATAAATATTTCATACAATTTTGAGCCTAAAATTGTTTCTTTCTAACACTTTTTGCTCACCTTAACAGAATCTTAAAGTTACTTCATTCGAAAGTCACAATGTCGCCTAAAAAGTTTTACTTCAAATAACAAAATTGCAGTTCGCTCATGAATTTTATGGAACTTGATTTAATTTATTTATGAACAGCTTTAATAGTATTAAAAGATTTTGATTTAATTTTTTGTTATCGTATTTTAAAAAATAATTTAGCTTACAAAAAAAAAATAGCATTAAAGAGCTGTTAAATCTTTTAAAACTTAGTCAGTTTGTTTATTAGGTACTGCCAAAAAAATTTAAATAACATAAAAGCTTTGCTTTTTTTTAGATGCTATAGAGCATTAAAGAGTTTAAATAAAATACGAAAATCTATAAAATTGTCTTATTTAGTAACTTTAATCCACACGCCAAATTTTACCACTTTTGATTATTCCATTAAGTGGATTGACTGCTACTATGTTGAAAATAAGAATGCAAAATTTTAATGATTTTTATTCCAAAATTTATAAAACAATTCTTTTTTGTCAAAATCGTATGTATATATTGTTTATATAACCCACCTTATTATAGTGCAAATATCAATTAGATCGATTTGAAGCAACACAAACCAAATTGTTTTTCCTTGTAATATTTATTTATGGTCGAAAAATTAATATTAGTTTTTAAATTTATAATTTTTAATGAAATAATTAAAAATAAACATGGCTGAACAAAGAATTTTTTAATAATTAGCAGTATTTAATACAATTTCAATAAAAATATTGCGGTTAACTTCAACACAAAAAATTAAACAAAATTAATGTAACATTATTTTTGAAATTTAAATGCGCGCCTTCGCGTTGCCAACCATTTGGAATAGCTTGAAATTTTGGCTACTATTCAACACTGCTTTTAAACTTGTTTACTTGCTGTCTCGCCTACGCTAACAACATTATGCGAACAACAAGTTGCTTTGCCTTATATACAAAAGGCGAAACGAGACAGACAGAGTGTTTCATTTTGAGGTAGAGCGCCAAATTTAGTTGAATTTTTTAATGCGCATTTTTCTTTAGGCATTTATAAAGTAAATATGTGTTAAAATCTGTTTCGTAACTAACGAATATTTACTTAATGAATCTTGAATAAAAAACTACTACTTTGGTTTATATTACATATTATTTATTTATTCATTTTTTAATGTTTCCTCATGGAGAAAATAAATATTTGTTGTGCGGCTGAAGATCCAAGTCAAACAAAGTGTGTAAGCGCTAATCTTTCGGCATTGGGATAAATGTTATCATTTAGCCACAACTTGTAGAAAAATACAAACTTATCGTAAAGGGACACGAGTGATTAAAGAAAGTAAAGTCCTTTATCGAAATATAGAGCACGTTAAAAGCTGCACAGACAACTATGGTGGTATCGATAATCCAAGGCTTATAACCATTCGATTTTTTCCACCACTTACACACAGTTTTACTTCGTTGCAGTGCCTTTAAGCGACATATCTTTTATTTATTTTTTAAATAAGAAAAAGTTTTCTGCAGAGATTTAATATCCAAGTCATAAATATAGCATATTTATCTCATCCCAGTTTTTTTTACCATTTTGCGAGTAATATTAAAACTAAAGTGAACTGATCTGATTTAAATACTGTGCATAAATATTGTGCATTTTAAAACGATATACCATTTAATTACGCTTGAAAAACTAAAGCTAAAACGTTTTTTAATAAGTTATAGAAAAGATTTCATTATCTTTATAACCTTATATGCTTGATTTAAAATGGAGAAAGTATTTGTGTTAGTCGCCCAATAATCTGAACTCAGGAGAGAAACCAAAAATTTCAAAATAAGAAAAACTAAACGCCATCTGAGATCATTTGGGTTCATACGTTTTAGGCGACTTCTTGGACTATGCCCGGCCAGGGCACAGCAAGTGAAATTGGATGGGTTCTTAAGCGATCAACGTAATTTGCCAATTTTGATTCTACACTTTCCTGTTAGTATTTTAATTTGCTGTCTCCAACACAGTTTTTTGTCGAGGTGAATTCCGAGATACGGGTGCGATGTTTTAATGGGAATTATCTCTTCATTTAAGGTAAATGCAAGACTTGGGTCTTTCGTTAACGAAAATTAAACGCTGAAAGATGTGTCAACGTTTCGCCCATGTTGCGATATTGTCCAATTGGTTCTGCAATGTATTCGAAAAATATTCGCGAATAGCCGTATTGAATATTTTAGAGGTGCGTTAATCTATTGAACTATTTTGAGTAAAATATGAAGCCTAAAGAGATGCGAAATGATGACAAATTACTATTAACTATTATATACAAGTTTAGACTAGTTTATTATTATATTTATTATAATAACTATATAATTCTAGACTAATTTGAAAATAATTGCACTTAAGATATATCTGCGCTAATAATGTCGAAAAAACTTTTTCAAATAAATGGGGCTGTCATAAAGTTTGGTATTTCTATAATAGCAGCATGGGCAAAAGGTTGAAAACCATAATATTGTTACTAGTTTTAGTGTTGCGACTTCAACTCAACGTAAGAGCTTACAAGATTCGTTTAAGAAAACGTTTCCAATCTAATTTACTAAAATCCTTTCCCAGCGATCTATTGTATTCAAGATGACAAATGCGGTATGTGAGTCCAATAACCAATCTTGGGTTCAAATAAATCTATGTCGTTTAAAAGCAATAAATCGCAACAAGACGGTTATTAACATAGAACTTACAATACTGCATCCTGCGTATAATATTAAGCTCAGAGGACAAGTGATGAAAAAAGCTAATGGCTATAAGCCATGGATTATCGATCAAACCGTGGATGGTTGCGAATGTATGAAGAAATCAAATCGGGCTTGTAAAGTTCTACTTAATTTGATAAAAGGCTTTACAACCGTGAATCATACATGTCCTTATGTGGTAAGCGCATTCATATATATAAAAAGTTATTGAACGAAGCTGTACATTATATTTTCCTTTGCAGGGAGTGCAAAAGGTAGTAGATTTTTACCCACAACCTGAAAGATTATTGCTGCCTATACCTACAGGCGAATATGTTATATATTTAACTTTTATGTTAAGCAAGACGACGGCGTTTAAGACAAATGTTTACTTTACCTTTCAAGAAAACTTTTAGTTGAATAATATAAAACTTCGGGAGGTTTGGTGGGCGCTTGTAAATAGTTATTAGATTACCCAAAATGGTCTCAAACTTACATGTGGAAGAGCTACCCATTTTAACCTAAGCTGAGGTCCAAAAAATCTCAAAGCCCAACGGTTCTGAAATCAGTTCACCACTGCCGTTTATTTTTAAATTAAAACTTACTTTTAAATAAAATTAATTATTCACTATAAAAGAAAACGAAAGTGTTCAAAAAGTGTGAACAAAAATGAAGCAAAGCCTTGGAAATCTCAGATACACGCTACGTACCATAAGTGCCGGCTTTTACGAACTTCACCACCTTATATTATTCCACCATGTTGACAACAACAGGGCAGCTGTTAACAGAGTAGTTAACAGTGACGTCACTCAACTCTGTTGTTTTACATTTTAATTAGCATTCTGCTAATCATTTGCAGTTTTAATATCCCTTCAGTTTGGCTCAGGCAGTAACTAATCATGAAATCGTGCCTGCATTTCCTGTACCAGCCTACGATATTCAATTGACATTGAATTTAGCATATTCTGGTCCAGGAGTTCAGTCGCGAAACTTGGATGTAACAATCAGCAATTAATTTCGGGCTGGTAGACTTTGAAAAGTCATGGTATTTTTTCGATCACTCAAGGAGTTGAGTAAAAGATTTAAAATTTTTTTCAATAAACCAAGTCGCGGCGGTTTCTCCGTGCGAGCTATGTTTGGAATAGCCGTATTGAACATTTTAGAGATGCGTACTTCTATTGAACTATTTTGAATAAAATATGAAGCCTAAAGAGATGCGAAATGAAGCCAAATGACTATTAAATAGTATATAAAAGTTTAGACAAGTTTAAACAAGATTATTATAATAACTCCATAATTTGAGACCAATTTTAAAATAATTGCACTTAATATATATCAGCGCTAATAATGTCAGGAAAAATGGTTCAAATAAATGAGACCATCATAGAGTTTGGTATTTCTTCAATGACAATATGGGTGAAAGGATGGAAACCACAACTTTGTTACTAGTTTTGGTGTTGCAACTTCATCTTAACGTAAGAGCTTAAAAGTTTCGGTTAGGAAATCGTTTCCAATCAATTTTACTAAAACCCGTTCACAGCGATCTCTTGTATTCAAGATGACAAATGCAGTATGTGAGTCCAATAACCAATCTTTGGTTCAAGTTAATTTATGTCGTTTAAAAGCTGTTCGACGTAATTTGACGGTCATAAATATTGTGGGTACAATTAAACATCCTGCAAATAATATTAAATTAAGAGCTCAAGTCTTTAAAAAAGCAAATGGATATAAACCTTGGATAATTGACTATACAATTGATGCTTGTGCCTTTATGAAAAGAAGAAGCAATCCAGCTATAAAATTGTTAATGAGTTTAACCGAGGAATTTACGAATATAAACCATACGTGTCCATATGTGGTAAGTAAAACTAAAATTCTTATAAGCAATTATGGGCTTCAAATTTACAGGGCGAGGTAAAGGTTGTAAATTGGTATCTAAAAGCGGAGAGACTTTTACTTCCATTTCCATCTGGAGAGTATGCTTTATTTGTGACTTGGACATTAAATCGGACAACGGAGGTGCTTATAAAAGTTTACTTTACTTATCAAGATATCTTGCTTGATTGAGCTGTGCGGAGAAGCTATCTACCATATATTCGGACTATATAACTAAGCTGTCTTAATATAAAAATTAAAAAGTAATATTTGAAACATGTGCCATGAAAAAAAAAACCTTAAATACCTTAAGTTAACATTTCAGTTGAAGTGTATTTAACTGTCGGACAGGCGAGTGTAGCTTTCTCACTGGAGTGAATATTGTGGAAATAAAGGAAAGTATGGAGTACGGCATGCAGGAAGTGAATTCCCCTGTTTTTGTATTTTATTTCTATAATTGCTACAAAGTTACTAAAAGGCATTAGCTTCCAAAAGAATCATCGATGATTCTTTTAAGCAACTTTATTTTGAAATTGCAAAAATTAAAATGTTGTTTAAATTGAGATATAATCGAATTCTACTGAAATAAAGCTCGATTATTAAGCATGGTAGCAGTCGTCAGTAGTCGTGAATAATATTTATACTTAATTACTAAATTTATTTTTAATGCTTTATTATACAAATTAAAGCTTTGTGGAGCTTGATGAAATTTGAAAAAAAGTTCTATAAATAATTTAAAAAATATATATATAAATTTCGATTTATTAAATCATATTTCTCATATACTATTTAAGACTATTACGTATTTTGATTTTTTTTTTTGTCATACAATTCATAAAATTTAAAATATTTATTTCCTAAAATTAGAATTTAAATTTATTTAAATAAATTTCTTGTATGCTATTTAAGCCAAGATGAATTTGGATTTTTTTTGCCTGTTTTGAATTGAGGATGGGGATGTCGCCTTTTTCGCTATTTTCCTTTTTTTTGCTCCAAAATTTTCTATCAAAATGCGTTGTACAACACTTTTTGCACTATTTCGGGAGTGCTCACTGTAATTTTCATCTTGTCAGCTCAAACGAAGTGAAAGTAAAGAGATGTATCACATTAACGATAACCAAGTTTGTCCATATTGCGAAATATGGTACTAACTTTCCTAATCGAATTTTAACTTAAGTTCTCAGTTTTATTACCTTGAACACTTACCAACACGAGTATGATAGATAGCTTGGCTAATTCGGGGATGACACTCTTATTTGTAGAATAATAGTCCAATTAAGCCAATTTTGAATAATTAAAACATTAAATTTTTCAAGCGTTACTAATCTTTTAATAATATAGGATGGGCCATTTGTCGGTTTATTGGTGAAACGCTCACAGTTTGAAAGTGGATGCTTAATTTTAGTCATGGAACGTTAAACAACCGAACAACGCTTCAAATATCGCAATGAAATGCAACTAACGAACAATTCAACAAATGGCCCACCCTATATATATTAAATATACGTCAAAACACAGATATTTAAAAAATATATAGCAAAACCATAAAAATTTTTCAAGCCAGTACTAAAGTAACTCCCAAGAAAGATAAGAAAGATGAAAAATATTGCTTTGTTACTAATTTTGGGATTCAGATTAAATTTCAATGTAAGTTCCTCTAAGAGAGCTCTCCAATCGTTTATTAACACTAATAATTTGATCATTCCTTAGGAAGCTGTTACATTCAAGATGACAAATGCAGTATGCCAGAGCAATAATGAATCTTGGATTAATGTAGATACTTGCCGTTTGAGGGCTGTTCACCGGAATATGACGGTTCTAAACGTAAAAGTAATTATAAAACATCCGGCCAATGATATCAAGCTTAAAGGCCGTGTGTTAAAGAAAGCAAATGGATATAAGCCTTGGATTTTAGACTTCGCCATCGATGCTTGCGATTTTATGAAAAGAAGAAGAAATCCAATTGCTAAATTATTATTCGACATTCTGGAGGGCTTTACGAATATAAACCATACGTGTCCTTATGTAGTAAGTGTATTTTATGAGCGTATTTATAGCTGAACTTAAGCCTAATCCATTTACAGGGTGATATAAAGCTGGTTGATTTTTGTCCAAAATCCCAAAATCTTATGCTACCAATTCCATCGGGGGATTATGCTTTGCTTATGACTTGGTTGTTCAATAAGACCACAGAGTTGACCGTAAATGTTTATTTTTCATATCACGATAGTCTCTTTCAGTAAGTGTTCTAAAGGAACAGTCGTGAATACGCAAGAAATATTTCTGATTATCTGTGTAAAAATTTCAAAAATTTGTAAAAAATATACCTTTTTTGTTGTAGTTGGAAGGTACTATAAATAAACCAATAATACAGGTCCACAACAAAAAGTGGAGTGAAAAACCCCTACCTTCAAAACCCGCCTACAATTTTTTATACCCGGTGCGTTGAGAGAACCCCCAAAGTTATTAATGATCAGGGTTAGTCACCCTGAGAAGTCGATATACTCGTGTCAGACTGGCGTCTGTTCGTCCGTATGAGAGGACTTCGAAAGAACCCAAAAGTTTTAGATGGATAATTCGTTTGTTTATAGGGATAGCAAAACTTATATTGGGTTTTCAAATTTGTTCAAAATTGGCTGACTCTGCCCTCCATAGAACCGATCCTTCAAAATAACGTTTTTCACAGTATGAAGATGAAATGAAGCCACTGGAGTGGACTTTTTCTCGTGGGAGCTCGCGACTTGGCATTCATTTTCCTTCTTCCAAATAGGTGCAGTATGATTCCGATCTAATGCTCTGACATCTGACAAGCATATTCGTAACGCCGTGGTGGCGCTGAACTAAACCGATTAACTTTGGCTTAGAACCTTGTCATCCTGGTACACCTGGTAATGGCGGTGGTGGATCAGCGCTATATGTGCCCTTCGCGTTTTCGGATTTAGTAAGATTTCTGCAAGATATATGTAATACGACAGATCACGAAGACAGTCAGATCGGAGGCTGAACGAGAATGGGACAATGTGTCCGATTGTCACATCTTTAGGACAAGATACAACCCAAAAGTGAACTTCTTCCACAAGAGCAGGGCTAGAATGGTGATAGGAGTTGTATTGGATGATAGGTCTTTTGGCTGATAGTATGCTTGTTACCCACAATGATTTTTGTCGCAACTGCGGGGATTTGGAAGAGACAGAAAGCATTCAACACCTGTTGTACGACTTCACTGCGCTATAAAAGAAACGCACCCTGCTTCTGGGAAAGCCCTTCTTTCGAATCCAGAGCAGTCTGACAAATCTGCGCCTTGACCTCATTTTATCGAATCCTCAAAATGACAACCAGGACGATTAGACAAAATTGGGCAACCAATGGCAGATTTCTGAGATGGTCCCCAAAAATACTCATTTGTCGGCGTTCCCTGAGATCAACTCTTTGCGGATCGACCTCGACATCGCGATGTATATTGAGCGAGGCTAATCCGTTCAGCCGATCTTCAGACATTGTTGACCTGAGGTAAGTCTTGAGGCGACGCAATGTTGAAAAGGAGCGTTCATTCGTCGCTGTCGTTACAGGCAGAACTGCCAAAATGCGAAGCATTTGATGAACATTTGGAAACGCATCTCCATTGCACACATCGAGTGCTTCAAGCGAATTTTTAACGTTATTTCCGGCGATGCGTTGACGCCAAAGTTTGACTTCGTCTACCCTGATGTCACGGGAATCATCGCGCAAAATTGAAGAGTATGGTTCAAACAATTGAGCGCAGGATTCTTCATTGAAATTCTTTATTTTGTTGGGGAAGAGGCAAGCAAAGTTTGATAAAATTTTGCGGTGATTCAAAAATCGATCTTGTAAATGGGTCAGAAACAAATCAATGTATGGGATGTAAATCGTTATGCGAAAATAATCTTCAACTGAATCAGTGTGTACGTTGGAGCGTTGAGTCTGTTTTGATGCGAGCCTTGGTTTCCGCAGTTCGATGTCGTATTTTGCGCTCATTTCGCTCACGGTTTTGAAAATTCCTCTGAAGTCCTTTTCGGCGTTTTCTCTTCTTTCAAGCAGGACATGTTTTTGTCAAGTTTCTGTTTCGAAAGTTGTAAATCAATGGATAAAGCAGGATCGAAAAACAATCAATGTCAACAAATGTCCGCCCAGCTCGAACAGTTGACTAGTCAGTTCGAGTTCGCAATGACACTGATAATACGAGGTAAAAAAGGAGGGAAAATTTAAAAAAAAACGTGCACAAAATCGAGAAAGTTGAGAATGTCGAAACAAAAATTGACAACAAAATATTTATTATCAAGTCGGTTTTACTTTCGTAGAGTAAAAACTATTGCCAGTGGAAAATTATGTGGAAAAATTCTCGATGGGGGGTTAGAACCCCCAAAACCCCCCTGCGCACGGGCCTGCCTGAGATTATTTCAGAACACTTGAGTTAAGGTCAAAATATTTATGCCTTTTAGCACATACTTCAAATAAAAGATGATTTTATCCAATGGAGAACTCTGTATGCATAAGTATTTAAGATTACAAGTAGAACACGTTGAAAATGTTCAAGAAGTAAAAAATTTAACGTTCTTCGAATAGTGGGAATCTTACAGTTATATGTTCATTTTTATTTAAATTCTTTAAGCTTATATTGCTTAATTAAATATGTTTTCTTGATAGGTAAAGTAAATATTTGTGTTAAACGCCGTCGTCTGGCTTAACATCCAAGTTAAATATAAAGCATATTCGCCAGAAGGAAATGGTAGCAAAAATGCCTCGGGTCGTGGGTAAAAATTTACTACCTTTTGCACTCCCTGCCAAGAGAAAATATAATTTATAGCTTTTTTCAACAACTATATATAAAACTGTACGCACCACATAAGGACATGTATGATTCACGGTTGTAAAGCCTTTTATCAAATTGAATAATACTTTATAAGCCGGAATTGATTGTTTCCTCATAAATTCGCAACCATCGACGGCTTTATCGATAACCCATGGCTTATAGCCATTAGCCTTTTTCATCACTTGTCCTCTAATCATTACATTATTTGCCGGATGCAGTATTGTAAGTTCTATATTTAAAACCGTCTTGTTGCGATTTATCGCTTTTAAGCGACATAGATTTATTTGAACCCAAGATTGGTTATTGGACTCACATACGGCATTTGTCATCTTGAATACAAGAGATCGCTGGAAAAGGGTTTTAGTAAATTAGATTGGAAATTATTTCTTAAATGAAACTTTTAAGCTTTTACGTTTAGATGAAGTTGCGCCACTAAAACTAGTAACAATATTATGGCTCTCATCCTTTCGCCCATGTTGTTATTATAGAAATACCAAACTTTATGATAGTCTCATTTATTTGAAACATTTTTCCCCACATTATTAGCGCAGATATATCTGAAGTATAATTATTTTAAAATTGGTCTGAAATTATAGAGTTATTATAATAAACTTGTATAAACTTGAATATACTAGTTAATAGCAAAGAATATAAAACTCCATAGAATGCGCATCTCATACAAAACAAATTTTTGTATGTGGGGTACTGACAGCAATACCCCACGCTGTGGGTTGAATGCAATTTGTTCATTTGCTTGTACACCTGTACCTCGGTTTACGCGGTATTCGTTTTACGCGGATTTAAATTTACGCGGTTTTTAAAATCAAAAAAAAAATTTTACATAGAATTTTGTTTTAAAATATAAATAAACTTAAAATTTTAGTTTTACTATGGAAAAAATTGAATTTTTGGACCGCTAAAGAAATAAAGAAAGTATGGTGGATATTGCCAAATTTTATTCAATGAACGAATCAACAATAAGAACAATTAAACCAAGAGATGATACGATGGAATACATTGAAGGCTTTAATAATATGGATAGAAGACTAAAATCAAATAAGAATTCCAAAAGATACAAATGCCATACAAAATAAAGATTTAATAATTTATGACATACTGCAAAATCAAGTGCAGTCTACTTCTGCGGATAAGATGTCTTTTAACGCAAGTCGTGGCTGGTTCCAGCGATTTAAACACTGAATAGTCTAAAATGAAAAGGTGAACAAACATCTGCTTATTTGGAAAAGCACAAAAATATTCACAAAAGTTTGCTGAAATTATTATCGCAACGTTATACAGCCCGAACCAGATATTTAATGCTGATGAATCCGGATTATTTTGGAGAAAAATGGCTTAAAGGACCTTTCTAGCAAAACATAACAAATCAGAAAGCGGACATAAGGCTGCAAAAGATCGTATAACGATTCTTCGTTGTAGATATGCCTCTGGACATCTTATTATGAAGCCATTAGTAATTGGTAAAGCTAACAGACAACGATAGTTTAAAGGTTTGAATATTAACAATCTAATCGTTCATTGGAAAGCCAATGAAAGACCTTGGTTTAACGCAACGTTGTTCAATGATTAGTTAGGGAAAGGGTTTTAGTAAATTAGTTTGGGAACTATTTCTTAAATAAGACTTTTAAGTTTTTACGTTAAGAGGAAGTTGCACCACTAAAGCTAGTAACAATATTATGGTTTTCATCCTTTCGCCCAAGAAATACTAAACTTTATGACATTCCCATTTATTTGAAACAGTTTTTCCGACATTATTAGCGCAGATATATCTTAAGTGCAATTGCTTTAAAATTGGTCTAAAATTATAGGGTTATTATAATAAATACATCTTATATATAAAATTCATTGTTTTTGTCGAAATGAAACACAGCCACACAGAATTAAATGAGAATCGGTCCAGCCGTTTCGTAGGAGTATGGTAACTAACATTTTGAAACTAGAATTTTATATATAAGAAGAAACTTATATTTTACATATGTGTTACTAGTGTTCTCAAGAATCCATCGATGAATTGCAAATCTGATTTTTGCGTGTGTTAGAAGTTATCAATACGGAGGTTTTAAGCCTTTTGCGATGTGTTTGTGTGAATTGATTCGTGAGATATACGCATTTTTGTGAATATCGTGAATAAAGTACATATAGTAGAAAATTGTTTAATACTGGATATTGGACATTAAGTGCAGACAGAAGCGTAGTCGCAAAAGGGATTGAATTGTAGTTTCTGTGGGGCATTTATTTATTATAGGTGCGAGCTCTCTTAAGAATACTTAATTTCATGAAAGTCAACTAATCCAAAAATCTAATGATTGTCTAACGTCTGCCGGGCCCACTAGTATAATAATAAACTCATTTCGCATCTCTGTAGGCTTAATATTTTGTTCAAAATAGTTCAAAAGAAGGGAAAGGGAGACCCCACTATCTGCTCCAACTACAGGGGTATAAGCCTTCTCCCTATTGCATATAAGGTCCTTACGAGCGTACTGTGTGAAAGACTGAAGCCACTCGCAAAGGCACTGATTGGACCTTATCAGTGCGGCTTTAAACCTGGCAAGTCCACCGTCGACCAGATATTCACACTGCGCCAAATCCTGGAAAAGACCCACGAACATCACCTGTTCGTCGACTACAAAGCAGCTTTCGATAGCCCAATAAGGGATCGCGTATATGCCGCAATGTCTGAGCTCGGTATCCCTGCGAAGCTGATAAGGCTTTGCAGAATGACGTTGAGTAATTCCTGCAGCTCCGTCAAGGTAGGAAGGGACCTCTCCGAGCCTTTTGATACCTTGCGAGGTTTCAGACAAGGTGACCCCTTATCATGCGACCTCTTCAACTTCGTCATGGAGAGCGTTCTGCGGAAGGCCGGCGTACATCGCACTGGCACTATCTTCTACAAGAGTGTCCAGCTCCTTGCGTACGCCGACGACATCGACATCATTGGGCGTACCAAGAGAGATGTCACCGCGGCCTTCAGTGCTATCGAACGGGAGTCTGCGAAAATGGGAAGCCTGGACCGTGTCGCTAACTGATGCAGCTGCCTTGGGAGTTTTCGAGAGGAAAGTACTGCTCAAAATCTTTGGTCCTATTGGAGTTGGCGATGACTACCGCATCCGCACCAACCAGGAGCTGTATGAGCTCTTCAACGACATGGACGTTGCTCAGCGTATCAACATCCAGCGGCTTCGCTGGCTCGGACATGTCGTTAGGATGGACGAGGATGCTCCAGAGCGGACGACCGTGTCTCCGTTGGGAAGACCAAGTGGAAGGGGCCCTGTCTTCGCTCGGTGTGACCAACTGGAGAAGGCGCGCGCAATGCAGAGGCGCCTGGAGAGACGTTTTAAGGCAGGCCGTAACCCGGTAATCGGGTTGGTATGGCCACATAAGAAGAAGAAGAAGTTCAAAAGAAGTACGCACCTCTTAAAGTTCAATACGGCTATTCCAAACAAAGCGGAGAAACCGCCGCGTTTGGTTTATTTTAAAGAATTTTCAAATATTTATTAAATAAATAAAAGTTAAATTTTTCTTTATTCCAAATATTTTCCAAAAGTTTAATATATTTTACTAATTAACTGTCTTAAACAGCATAAAGCAACTCAAACTCTTACGATGATTAGTTCGAAATATTTTTTTAATTTTTGATGCCATCGCCATCATTGAGTTTTATTATAAAAAAAAAAACTTTTATATTAAGCGAGTCCGCCAGATGGCGTAATATATTTTTAGTCTCTAGATGGCGCACGCAACTTGTGTTAACAATAATATAAAAGCTTTAAAATTTAATATATGTATATATTTTTTAAATTATTTATAGAACTTTTTTTCAAATTTCATCAAGCTTCACAAAGCTTTAATTTGTATAATAAAGCATTAAAAATAAATTTAGTAATTAAGTATAAATATTATTCACGGCTACTGACGACTGCTACCATGCTTAATAATCGAGCTTTATTTCAGTGGAATTCGATTATATCTCATTTTAAACTACATTTTAATTTTTGAAATTTCAAAATAGAGTTGGTTTAAAGAATCATCGATGATTCTTTTGGAAGCTAATGCCTTATAGAAATAAAATACAAAAACAGGGGAATTCACTTCCTGTATGCTTCGTAAGTCATGTCGTACCCCATGCTTCCCATAATTTCCACCATGTTCACTCCAGTGAGAAAGCTACACTCGCCTGTCCGACAGTTAAATACACTTCAACTGAAATGGTAACTGAAGATATTTATCATTTTTTTTTTTTCATGACACATGTTTGATATATTACCTATTTATTTTTAAATTAAGACAGCTTAGGCATATAGTCCGAATATATGGTAGATAACTTCTCCGCACAGCTCAATCAAGTAAGATATCTTGATAAGTAAAGTAAACTTTTACAAACAACTCCGTTGTCCGATTGAATGTCCAAGTCAAAAATATAGCATACTCTCCAGATGGAAATGGAAGTAAAAGTCTCTCCGCTTTTGGATACAAATTTACAACCTTTACCTCGCCCTGTAAATTTGAAACCCATAATTTCTGTTAAGAATTTTAGTTTCACTTACCACATATGGACACGTATGGTTTATATTCGAAAATTCCTCGATTAAACTCAATATCAATTTTATAGCTGGATTACTTCTTCTTTTCATAAAGGCACAAGCATCAATTGTATGGTCAATTATCCAAGGTTTATATCCATTTGCTTTTTTTAAGACTTGAGCTCTTAATTTAATATTATTTGCAGGATGTTTAATTGAAAATATAGCATTTAAGACCGTCTTATTACGTTGAACAGCTTTTAAACGACATAAATTTACTTGAACCCAAGATTGGTTATTGGACTCACATACTGCATTTGTCATCTTGAATACAAGAGATCGCTGTGAACGGGTTTTAGTAAAATTGATTGGAAACGATTTCTTAACCGAAACTTTTAAGCTCTTACGTTAAGATGAAGTTGCAACACCAAAACTAGTACCAAAGTTGTGGTTTCCATCCTTTCACCCATATTGTCATTGAAGAAATACCAAACTCTATGATGGTCTCATTTATTTGAACCATTTTTCCTGACATTATTAGCGCAGATATATATTAAGTGCAATTATTTTAAAATTGGTTTTAAATTATGGAGTTATTATAATAATCTTGTTTAAACTTGTCTAAACTTTTATATACTAGTTAAAAGTCATTTAGCTTCATTTCGCATCTCTTTAGGCTTTATATTTTATTCAAAATAGTTCAATAGAAGTACGCATCTCTAAAATGTTCAATACGGCTATTCCGAACATAGCTCGCACGGAGAAACCGCCGCGACTTGGTTTATTGAAAAAAATTTTCAATTTTTTACTCAACTCCTTGAGTGATCTGGAAAAATACCATGACTTTTCAAAGTCAACCATCCCGAAATTAATAGCTGATTGTTACATCCAAATTTCGGGACTGAACTCCTGGACCAGAATATGCTAAATTCAATGTCAATTGAATATCGTAGGCTGGTACAAGAAATTCAGGCACGATTTCATGATTAGTTACTGCCTGAGCCAAACTGAAGGGATATTTAAACTGCAAATGATTAGCATAATGCTAATTAAAATGTGACACAACAGAGTTGGGAGCTGTCACTGTTAACTTCTCCCCTGTTAAGCGTTTGTCCACATGGTGGAATAATATAAGGTGGTGAAGTTCTTAAAAGCCGACAGATAGATTTATTTAAACCCAAGACTGGTTATTGGCCTTACATACCGCATTTGTCATCTTGAATACAATAGATCGCTGGATCTAGTAAAAATTATAGTTTTAAGTAAGAAATTTTATGAAATGTTAAATACATTACTCTGAAACAGGCTTCCAGCAGAAGAATTAGCAGAAGCAGTATCTTATTCAACCTTTGATGCATATTTTTCAGAATCAATTGATTAGATTATTTCAATAACTCTGGTCAAAAATCATTTACTACGCTTGAAGAATTTTTTAGTACTTTAAATTATGATCGCCATGTATTAATTAAATATTATCTAAAAAAAAAATGAACGATTTTACTTTATCCAGCTGACAAGGCTCTCTATCGTAATGTTCCTAACAGACTTAAAGAAGCTTTGAATAACTTAATTCGCAGAAGGATAAATTTTTTTCTTACTAATGTAACTGGGTACTAAAAAAAAACAGCCACTCAAAGCGCTCCGATTCAAAATATCGTTCTGTTCGAGCCCGTGCTGAAGCTTTCACCCATTACCTGGAGGATCATTTTAGTCCCTTCAATCTGAACTCTAGTACTGAGGTCGAGGAAATTCTGGAGGCATTATCTACACTGCTTCAACTGGACCCGCTAGCCTTCCACCGCCATTACGTTTTATATATCCGATATTCAGGAAAATTTTTGAAAGAATCTTTTTGAGCAGAGTTTTGTCATTTTCCAGCGTGATGAGCTAAGTTCCAGCACACTAGCTCAATTTTTGTCCGAACATTGGCACGCCAGATCAAACTCCTTCGAGCATCGTTGCTCCTGCATAGCAGCTTTCTTGGATGTCAAGCAGGCTTTTGACAGAGTGTAGCACGAAGGGTTGCTATAAAATCTTAAATCTGCTCTTCCTGCTTGCCATTATAAAATCCTAAAAGCATTTCTTGGGAATAGTTGCTTCAAAGTTATGGGGAAAGGTTAACTCTCATAACGACGGATCATTAAAGCTGGAATGCCGCAAGGTAGCGTTCTTTGGCCATTTTTTATTCAACGCTTTACTATGGACATTATCGCAATTTTGGTAAAACGCAGGAACATTCAGCTTAACGGTGACATATTTTCCAGCGTTTTATTTTCGTTATGGAAACAGAGATAATTCCTATTAAAACATCGCATCCATATCTCGGTATTCACCTCGCCAAAAAACTGTGCTGGAGACTGCACATTAAAATAATATCAATGGCGTTAAAAATTGTAAAGTTCTTCAAATAGTTGAAGGCCCTCTAGCTCGGAAGAATCTAGAAACTTTTCCTTTTTATTTAAACTCTTTAAGCTTATATTGCTCCATTATAAGTTTTCTTGAAAGGTAAAGTAAACATTTGTCTTAAACGCCGTCGTTTGGCTTAACATCCAAGTTAATAATAGAACATAATCGCCTGTAGGTATTGGCAGCAATAATCTTTCGGGTCGTGGGTATAAATTTACTACCTTTTGCACTCCCTGCAAAGAGATAATACAATGTACAGCTTTTTTTTTTTTTTTTAACTATACGCACCACAAAAGGACATGTATGATTCACGGTTGTAAAGCCCTCCACCAGATTGAAAAGTACTTTCGCAGCCGGATATGATGGTTTTCTCATAAGTTCGCAACCATCCCCGGTGTAATCGAAAACCCAGGGCTTATAGCCATTAGCTTTTTTCATCACTTGTGCTCTAATCTTAAAATGATTTGCCGGATGCAGTAGTGTAAGTTCCATATTTAAAACCGTCCTGTTGCGATTTATCGCTTTTAAGCGACATAGATTTATTTGAACCCAAGATTGGTTATTGGACTCACATACTGCATTTGTCATCTTGAATACAATGGATCGCTGAAAATGGGTAAATTAGTTTGGAAACGTTTTCTTAAACGAAACTTTGAAGCTCTTACGGATAGATGAAGTTGACACACCAAAAATAGTAACAATGTTCTGGTTTTCATCATTTCGGCCATGTTGTTATTAAAGAAATAACAAAATTTATGATAGTCTCATTTATGGGAAACAGTTTTTCAGACATTATTAGCGCAGATATATCTTAAGAGCAATTATTTTTAAATTGGTCTAAAATTATAGAGTTATTATAATTAACATTTATGTGATAACTAATAGTCATTTGACTTCATATTTGATTTTAAATAGTTCAATAGAGGCACGTACCTATAAAAGTTCAATACGGCTATTCCAATAGTCAAAGTCCAAATGTCTAAGTTAATCAGCACTAAATAAATAGCTGATTGTTACGGGTAAGCTGCACTGAAGCTGCTACTGAAAATTCCGGAATGATTTCATGACTAATTCAGTCCTGAGCCGAAATGAAGCGATATAACTAAGTAGGCAGTTCTTAAATGAAATAAAACTCTTTTGTTGAGTTAATTTGAATTTGCACCGAATATGATCTGCGTTTGCATAATGCATTGGCGGATCCACTGACCATCACTTTCGAAAGTTGAATTTGCCGCGCCCAATAATAAGAATTTACCGAGCATGCGCGGGAACTATCACTATAGTACTGTACTGGATAAGTAATTTCTACAAGTGCTGTCAAATTCCGTGTCAAGCGAGTTCGTTTATCATTTATCCAGTGCTTATGGATAAGTGCTGTCTCGGTTTCTCATTACATTATTGGGTTCTTGTTTGAAAAATATCTATTCGAAAAAATGCATCTTTGTGGTCAAGCTTTCGATGGCGCGCCCGTGCTGTTAGGAGAGCTGAATGGATTACAAGCACTGATCAGAAGATATGTTAAAGAGAAGGCCTTCGTTCCTTACATCCATTGTACAGCGCATTAACTCAGCAACCTGGTTCTATCTCATGCAGCTAAAAAATTACAGCGAATTTTCAACTACTTTTCGCAGTCTAATCGTGGATGGGAAACCCTTTTGGAAGAAATCAAAAATCTGTCGCAAAATACAAAATCTTTCGGCATTCAACTGCTGGAAGAATTGAAACTTGAACTTTTTGAGATCAACTCTGACTGAGGGAAAGAGACACAAGATGAACAGTGTGATGTGCCATTGGAAGATATCGAAAGCGAAGCGCTGTCACAGAAACAAAGACTCCACATCAAAGACTCCAAAATCTTGACTATGTTGTCAACTGTTTAGAACGAGAAACATCCAGAGAAAAGCCTACTGGAGAAGATATAATGGACGCAAATTCTATACTTTCGGTGATTAATTGGCTATTTTTACTTAACCTGACATGGTGGCATTCAGTTCTATCATTCTTTGACATTGCTGAAGTGCAATTACAGAAAAAATAAGTTGATCTTTTGATGGCCCAAAATTGTCTCGAAAATATAATGAAGAACTTGCAAAACTTGCGTGAGAAGAGCAAGTATAATTCTTTCGTTTCGAAAGCTAAATCATAATAGGAGAAGATGGGATGGAAGAATCTGGATTT